>VCRD01003577.1:63579-78285 GCA_006783055.1 Trinorchestia longiramus
TCTAACTGCTAGAAATCTATCGGCATTCACGTCCATCGGCATTCTCGTCCATCGGCATTCTCGTCCATCGGCATTCAGTTCATCGGCATTCATTTCATCAGCATTCAGTCCATCAGCATTCAGACTTAAACTTAGACTTGGATTTTAGGGCCGGCGTTTGGCTGGGTTTTAAAGTCCATCGGAATTCAGTGCATCGATATTCTGTTCGATATTCACTCCATTGGCACTCAGTACATTGTGTGTGGAAGACGTGGTGGTGAAAAACGTGGTGAATTTGTGATAAAACGTTGTAAGTTTGTGAAGCTGCTGTTATCGAACTGAAGAAATACCAGAGGTGTGATCTATTGCACCAATTGATAGTTATTGAACGACTGTTTGGCAGTGGGGCTTGATTGACTGTTTAGCTGGATTGGTTTTGGCTTGACTGTTTTGGCTAGATTGACTGCATTAGCTTGGTGAATGTTTTTGGCTTGAGTGACTGTTTTAATGTTTAAATAGATATAAGGAGAATACAGGCAGTGTACTTTGTTGTACTTATTTCTAGGTGAGAGCAAATTAGCTTTACTAAATTTGGAGACAGAATGGCTGTCGGTAAGTCTAAGAAGACAGGATCTCGTAGCATGATTGAGTGCAGGACATGTAAGATGTGGGTGGATTTGGAGTCATGCAAGGGCTTGACTGAGATGAGTCAGAGTGAGAGGAGTAAATTATTGTTTGATTGCTGGAAATGTATGGTGGATGAAAGAGTGAAAATAGCTGATGTAAACATGAAGAAGGAGGAGGAAATTAAAAGGCTGAAGGCAGAGGTTGTGTTTCTCAAGAGCAAGTTGGAGAATGGAAGAAAGCTGAAAGGAGGAGAAGATGTAAGGAGTAAAAGGAGGGTAAATGGTGATGTAAATGATAGCATCAGGCATGTAAGTGAAGGAGATGAATGGAGTATAGTAAATGAGAATATGAATGGGCCCTAGGCAAAAGGGAATGGAAGGAGGATGATTGAAGAGAATGGAGTAGATGAAAATGAACAGAATAGAATAAATGAGAAGATGCATGGTCCTTGGATAAAAGTGGGTGGAAGGAGGGTAAATGAGATGGATGTGATGAAAGGTGAACATGATAAAGAGAGAAGAATGCAAGGTAGAATTAGGCTGATGATAAGAATATGGGGGGAATATTTAGAATATTTTAATCAATTTCTTAATGTAACAAAATTTCTTACCTGCAGAGCTTGATAACACTTACTCTCACAACATATTGTGTCTATACAGTTAGTTACCAAGCTACTAGTCTAAGATTTGAGTGAGCTCCAAATTAAGTAAATTCAATCAATATTTTGTTAGGGAAGAATTAGAACAAGAGAATTAAAAAAAGGTATGATAGCATGTAAGATTTAACATAGTAAGAATGATTGTGAAATCTCTTCAGTCTTCATTAAAGCATTGGTCTAACAACAGAGTAGTATACCCACAAATAATTTTAAAATACTTCTATTTTAGTTGAAGTATGCTGAGCATGGTAGGTATTTTAAAGAGGTGACCCTTTATCAAATGCTTTGTTGCAATGTTTAACCTAAATTATTCAGCAAGTTGAAATTAAATGGTATAATACTTCAATTTTTTTACTGTAAGAATAAATGCATGTATGCTCTAGTTTCTTGTTAGATGAAATGAATAAAAATTTCAAATTGGGAATACTTGCACTGAAGTGTTGGGTAAGGGTTTAAATTTCAACTGGTAATCCAACAATTCACAATACTCTAACTAATGAAGTGGTGAAAATTGTAAGTTTAAATTCAATACCAGTGCTTGAGGGTGAATCTTCACTTTGCAGAAACTTGTCATCTCTGCTATAAGATTCCTGTTATGTCCCCTAATACTGCCTCAGTAGTTAAGTGGTAAGCATCCCTGCTTGTGATGCACGAGACTGGGGCTCAAATCTCTTGACCGCCTTGGTCAGTTTCTGCCTGATCATCATTTGATAAGGTACACGTCTTGCCTGCACCAATGTGCTGAGTTAAACTTTCCTCAAGTTCATTGGAGCAACTTTATGAGTTTTTACTACAAGTTGTAGCACAGTAGATGGGAGCTGGGAGCATAATCATATCTTAACCCTTTACTACCAAAATTATTTTCTAGATGAGCAATAATTTTTTTTATCAGACACATAACCTCTTCACGAGTCCATTAAGCCATATTATATAAGAAAATGATGAATTTGTATACACAAAAATTTTCATTTATATGTACCAAATGGGGGACATCAGGAACAGTAGGTTTGCCAGCCAAAACTTCAGTAGGTTTGTCTATATTAAAAAGAAAATCTATCAAAAAATACTACTTAGACATCTCATGTGTTCATCAATGTTACAAAATAAATTTAATTATAAAATGCTGATGTAACTATATACAGCATCAGGCAAAATGATCTGACACATTTAACCTACAAATGTGTCAGATCATTTTGTCTGCCCCTGTATTTTCACGCCCATCTGCTGCATATTATGGTGACATTATAATACATTGGTTCAGAAGTTTTCTTTCATCTAGTGACTAGTGCTTGTGGAATTTCAAGAAGTAATTGCTGTCTTTGTTCAGACATGAATTTACATTGCTTTTTGGACTTACAGTCGAGGTTTTACTAGTGCACTTTTCCATCTTGCATCGAGCTTTCTTGTCTTCGATGACAAAAATGATCAGTGTTGGCATATTGCACACAATTCTGTAAAACAATTCCTCTTTGATGTCTTCTTGCACTACTTTTTCTAAGTACTGAGTTTAAATGAAATACTGAGTTTGAATTCAGCTAATGCTTGGATATCTTTCTTTTGCATTGCTGCCTCACAAACATTTTTTTGGTATAATTGTCATGCATTTACTACAACCATGCCTAGCAAATGAAATATTATTGTGTAGTAGTATTTCTGTAATCTCTCACTTATTCTATAGAGAGATAAGAGTTGATCAACTAAATCAATGCCTCTCATTGTTACAGTATTACTCTTCACAATGTCAGGACATGGGACCACCTCTCTTGAAGGGGGTGTTCCTATCAAATCTCATTACAGGCTCAGTTGGGTTAGCCTTTACAAATGTTGAAACAAGATTTACATGCTTATTACCAAGCCATTTTACATCGATGACAGTGTAATTCTGCATCCTGTTATCAGATTCTTCAAATGTACCCTTTACTTTCTTGAGCAGATGCGTATGAGGAAGCTTATCCTTTGGGTATCCCATCAGTCTTGGTGCTCTAATAGTTCCACAGCACCAAATTCCTTTACTAGCAAAATAATCTAATAAGGGCAAGGAAGTGAACCAATTGTCAAAGAACTGAATATGGTTATGAAAATTCAGAATTACTTAAGCAAAATGAAACAGTGTTGGTGCTAGGCTGCAGGCACACTTTAGGCATTTGGGTCTGAAACAGGGCTTATTTTTTTCTGTTTTTCATGAAATGGTAAAAATTTCATAACCTTACTTTTTTAGTGTACTAGGGATGTACTGTTGCAACTGACTCCTACCTTTGCAAGGTAATATCTGTTCATCAATACAAAGTTTTGTGGAATTGGTATTTGCTTGAACTTTTGTCTCAGATAGTTTACAAGTCTTACTTTGAATAATTTATCTTCTTTATTTGTATTATTTTTATCTTGTTGCAAGTTATCAGATTTTCCATGTTTTCAAACAGAAAATGCTCTACTGCATGTCAACTGCACTCAACTCAATGCTGTATAAATTTTCCCTCCTGTGCATGTTGTACCGAAATCAAAATTTTCCCTCCTGTGAAATGTACCGAAAGTGTATGACAGCACTCAACTTTCTTTCAAATGAATATCACAACCTAAACTTCATTTATGATGTATATTTAGATATGCCAGAACGTATATAAAAATATCCATGAGCATTACTCGCCTAGTATTTGGTCCATGAGCCCAAGAAATTGAATAAGTTGAAGCAATCAAACCTATACATTTTCACTATAATTCTCTGCCAGCTGCTAAACACAAATGAAGCAAGAAAACGACCTAGTCTGAACGTGACGCTTTACGAACATGTACCGTTGCTGTTGAGATACTGCATTTTGTTTCAACTCTCATGGGATTTTTACAAGCACTTTTGAGTGTATCGAATTCGGTATGTTGAGCAATAAAGGGTTGAAACGTTAGCATCAGCATCAAGAAGTAAAAAAATTGATGTCATATACAATGGAATTATACTGTACTGTGTGATATATTGGAATAAAATCAACTTGGCTCATGTTCCTAGGCAAAGTAAGCATACATTGACAAAATGTATCTATTTCCTGTACAAAAGTCAAATGGAAATTTAAATATATTCTTTAATCAATTACTCTGCCTATTGAAATCTGATATCTATGTAAACATGCATTTGTATGTCATTTTCATAGCTGTTGATGTTTTGCTGTTATTTAAACATACCTGACTAATGGAGAAAATTAGAAGGCCTTCAGTTTGTTAAGTTTGTATTAGTAGCATTTACTAGCTATGTTAGTAAAGCGTTAACTCAATCGTGGCTCTGACTGATGCAGATCTTATTCAATCTTCAGAGCACAAAGTGGATAATGATGCTATTATTTTTCCAATTATTTTTGGTATAAAGCTGCCTAATGTCAATGCTGCTCCTCCTTGCCAACAGAGCTTCAGGAGGCCAAAATTTCTTTCATGGTTATATTGTTTCAAACATTTTAATTCAGCTCATGTCATTCTGTTTAATTAACTTGTTAGTAAGTTGTACATTTCAGATTCCTGTTATTTATCTACCAACTTTAACAAAAAAAAGATGACAGGTGGATGTTCCATTACAAAGTCCTATGTTTATATGAAAATTAACTCAGTGAGATGGAAGCCACCTTCATCCAATTTCAGCAAAGCTGACCGTTTTGTCACTGGTTCCTGGGATAATGAGGTAAATTTATAAATTGTTAAACCTTGATGACTACAACAGATGCTTTAATGTAATTAAAATGGATAAAGTGATAATATTTGATTGTGTAAGGTGTTATAACATGATTATTCTATGTATGTCAAAATGAATACCTCATTTGGGCAGTGTAACAGTGTCTGCTTATGGAGATGTGGATCTGAGGAAGAGCCTAAGCTACTACAAGAGCTGCCTCATGCAGGGGATGTCACTGATATAACTGTGAGTCCAGTATTGCATCATTAAACTTCGATTCAAAATCTTCTTAGAAAGGTAGTTTTATGTCGTACTGTACTACTGTTTTAATATCATGGACTAGGTTTATCCAAAAAATTGTATTGAAAAGTGAACCTCTTTAAAAGATCATTTGAAATGTTTTCAGTCTGTTATGATCTTTTAGAGAATTTCTGTTGCTGATGGTATGTAGAGTTGTTTGCTTTTCTAATTTTTTGCTTGTTTTGGTCGATTGAACTGGAACCTTTAATAGTGACCATTCGTGATTGGAAATCACTACGCTTGCAGTAACAAGTTTTCTCCTTTCTAATATAACTGATACTCGGAGGTATGCATTTGAGGCTTATTTATAGCTATATATATATATTTTCATTCATGTTTACAAGTACTTAAGTTAGTTTAATCTATGATGCATGTAATTTCCAGTACATCTCTCGTAACACCTTGGCAGTGGCCAGCAGCAATGGCAGTGTGTCCATCTATGAACATGGAGACCAACCTGACAATGAGCTCACTCTGAGCCAATGTTGGCAGGGTTGCCACCAGTTTCCTTCAGGTGGGCCCAAATCTCCTCTCTGATAACCCTAATCTCCTCTCTGATAACCCTAACCTTTCTGATGGCACCTAACCTCCTTTCTGATGGCACCTAACCTTCTCTGATATCCCTAACCTCCTTTCTGATAGCGTCAAGCCTTTTCTGATTGCCTCTGGCCTGCACCCAGATAAGCTGAGGCCTGCTCCCAAATAGACTGAGACCTGCTCCCAAATAGACTGAGACCTGCTCTCAAATAGACTGAGACCTGCTCTCAAATAGACTGAGACCTGCTCTCAAATAGACTGAGACCTGCTCTCAAATAGACTGAGACCTGCTCTCAAATAGACTGAGACCTGCTCTCAAATAGACTGAGACCTGCTCTCAAATAGACTGAGACTTGCTCCCAAATAGGCTGAGACTTGCTCCCAAATAGGCTGAGACCTATTCCCAAATAGGCTGAGACCTATTCCCAAATAGGCTGAGACCTATTCCCAAATAGGCTGAGACCTATTCCCAAATAGGCTGAGACCTATTCCCAAATAGGCTGAGACCTATTCCCAAATAGGCTGAGACCTACTCCCAAATAGGCTGAGACCTACTCCCAAATGGGCTGAAGCCAACTCTGAAATAGGGATCTTACCTTAACACGTTGACTCCGATTGCCTGATTGGTGTAAAACTTCACTTTGTACGCATAGTCACCAGAAGGATCTGATAAAATTACAGAACCTAACCTCAGTGGTACACATACGTACCACTTCGGAGTCAATGCGTTAAATGGTCACAGATTTGCTCCTAGTTTTCTTAGACTTCTCGTAGATATTGACCTCCCTCAGGTAAGCCTAAATCTCCCTCAAGTAGGCTTAGCTCTTCCTCCAGTTAGCCATCATTTGTTTTTAGGCTTGTCCCTTCTACCCCCATTTTGTTGCTAAGGTAGATTGCTGATTCAGACAAGGTTCACAGAAGACGAATAAACATTTTTAATTATTAATCCAGAAATTTGGAACGTGCTGCAGAATTAAAGTCGTACTTTTGTGCGTGGAGGGACTGTTAACATTTCAAGTTAAGTTTTATTATTTATTAATTTTTTTTGCCTTTTTTCTTATCACAGAATATTTATGAAAACTTGATTATTGGTGAAATCATTCAATTGAATTGTTGGTGAAATAATTTTTCTCAAGTTATGTATAAACACATTTTGAAACATTGATTGAAAATCTACACATTTAATTGTAATATTACTGAAAGTCTTACTTTATTAGTCTTCCAAAATATATGAAGGAATGGGAAATGTTTTTATATTCAATGGTATAAATTTTTTGTGTTTATTGGGACCGTACCCTTGTGAGGCCGAGCTGCCAAACTGTACAAAATAAAAATTAAGCTCCATTGTCATGACACATACGTGTGTATGTGTCATGTGCATGTGTAGTGAATGCGTAGCTCACACAACACGTGGGTTGTAGCACGCAGCGTTACAGGGAAGAGAAGGAATGTAAACAATCGATAAACCGGGTAGCTAGAAGGGCTGCAAACGCTGAGCAGGTGACAAGCCAGCAAAAACACTCGCATACAAAATTTATACTCCAACGATCGCTCCAAGTGAGCTGTACTGTAAAACAACAGTCAGAAGCTCAACGGCAAGAAGTAGAAGAAAAAAGAAGCTGAGGGCGGAGTAAGCTCATATGAAACGTTAGGGACGCTGAGAGGGAGGGGGGAATTAAAATGGAGCTTTTGCGAGGGAAGGTGTGTGTGATGGTAGTAGTGATAATGTATAGTGATGTATAGTAATATGTAATGATGTAATGTGTAAGGATGTGTGAAGGTGAATGGGTACGTGGGGAACGCAAGCAGCTGGACCCAAGAGCCATTAAAATCCAGCTGTCGCGCTCGCAAAAATACAAACAACACAGCACGCTATCATGCAGTGTAAGCAGTTCTGAACGCCTACCAGTTGAAATATGTTCTGCGATCGCCTCGAAACCATGAGAAGCATCGGATAAGAAGCCAACTGTCAAATAAACACATTACACCTTTAAAACAAGACCAAGTACAAAAGGAGCTGAAAGTCAGGAGGTGTGTTTCTAGAAAACAACAACGGATCATATAAGCAGAGTCGGGAAATCAAGGGAAGTCAAAAAGAGTAAGGCGTTGATAGGGTGAATAAGAGTATGAGAAGAGGCGATGATTCTACAGGGGGTATTTACGAGCTAGGGGCAGACGACCGACTTCAAGGAAGCAAAAGACAGAATATCGCTCGGAGGGAGGTAAGAGTATTTCTAGGATAGGAAACAAATAATATGCCAACAAAGAGCATAAACGTAGTAGGGCACCTCTATCAAGGCATGCACTTACGGAGGATTTTTCTCATTTTAGGGAGGGAACACTAAAAACTACTAGAGCTGTTAGAACTACTAGAACAACTACTGCTATGTTTTTTACTACTTCTTGTACTACCACTACTACGACTACTACTTCTTGGAGTAACTGGATCTTTGAAAGGGTTCACATAAACTTGGAAAAGTTTCATCTATAATTAACTCGGAGAGGCTCGGGGTTTCAGCGTCAAGTTGGATTTGATGTCTAAGTAGTTACTTCGGAATATCAACAGGAATCAAGTAGAAATATTAATTAATACTACCTTAACCCAGTGCATTTTAACGCAGCGGAGGTTGGGAACCAACGGGAAAAGCATACATATAGTGTAAACAACGGAATGTGCCGGCGCCACGCTTTAACACTCAACCGAGTACGTGCTTTTGTACGTGCTGTGAACGAAGTGCAATGCAATTCTTCGCGTCATTATTCGAAAGTGAACTGAGTATTATTGTCAGAGAAATTGGTTAATGGGACTGCATTGATTATTAATTCAGGAGTGTATTTGGTTAAGTATTAAGAGCGAGATTAAGTGATGGGATTGGAGTGATCTTCAGTGAATTTTGACATGTTCGCGTGTATTCGGGATGTGTCGTTAGACAGAACAACGTGTCAATTCCGCAACCACTCTGTATTGTATGATCTAAATAATTATTGTGAATGGAATTGGGTGATTTGAGGAGATATATCACATTAATTTCATAACATATTTAAGTGTTTTCCGTGTGTTTTTCCAGTAAATATTAGGCTAATTAATTGTTTATTCCCTTCTTGTGTTGGCTTCATTGATGTATTATGTATCATACATGTCAGGGGGTTTGGATTGCTCCATTTCTCGACTTCTCTCTCTCTCGTTATGAATAATTTATTGCATTTCAATTAACGTAAAATGTGTATGCAATACATTCATCTTGGAAGAATTCAATTAATGCTCGTAATTATTACATATTTATGTTGTAACCGTGTAAAGAGAAAGAGAGAGAGAGAGAGAGCACGTATTGCCACACCATTCTAAATCTCACTCAATTTCCTATTAACTTCTAAAGAACCAAGTACATATCAAGAATTTACCTGTCTGGAAGTACATAATAATTACGTATTACACGTAAACTGATATTTGTTACTATTGATATCGCTGTGCGCTTCGATCGCAGCTTACTTTACATACTCAATCACACACGGTTTACATTCTGATTCACCTGCCTCATGTATTTGACATATCTAACATTCACATTGTATCACTTATAAAAGGTTCTAATTTCCGCGCCTCTACGTTCACCAATACCCATCATTCTATGTTATTAATTGATCAATTAATTAATGTATATAAAAAGAGAAAAGCTTTCTACCTACTTTTAATTGCACGATGATTGATCGCCGATGAGTTCTTTTCTCTCATAATTTACATAATCTTGGTTTCAATGCATGGTTTTTCTGCCTGTTGTCCTTCCGTTATATTTCAAATAATACTTGTAAATGATACAATTAATAAAATGCAAGAAGTATACGTAATCGCACTAGAGGAACTCTAATCCTCTGAATACATGAAATAGTGAAAGGTTCCCGATGCTTTTTTCAATGGCAAAATGAGGGGATAATGATACACACACAGAAGATTCAATACATGTTGTTCTAAACATCACGGATGGGAAATGCGAGCCATCTACCGCATATTGGCTGATGAACCACAACATGATGTCCTATTAAACAGTGCACTATTAATGAGTCAATTGCATACTTAATAGTTGAATAAGTGTGCACATGGAACAATTTAGTTAAATCAATGGACATGCATGACAACTTACGAACTTTACCCTGTCGCTAACCTCGATCACATTGACAATAACAATGTTAAAACTTGCCCTTACACTGTAGATTCGTTGCTGATGATGGGTTTCGATGTTCACCACTCACAATTACAACACAGCAATAACGCTAATTTACCCCCTTCCCTTTCTTGCTGTTGCGCAATTAATTCTTCCCCCTTTATACACGGGTAAGTGCACGTGTAAAATCTGCTGTTATTCGTTGGTGTGATTATTAATTTAATTCCTTTTCAATCACTTCTACACCCATTCCACCCATACCTCTAAAACTTATACCTATGCCTAGGCCTTAGATATCGCTCTAGCTGTAATAGCCTACATTACTGTCGAGGTCTAGTTCCCAAGTCCAAGTCCCTGCATCTTTCCTTTCTACCATTTTTTATATGAGCCTTGTTCCTCCCACGTATCTTTTCATTTCATTTTCCAATCTCCCTATTTGTTCAATGGTTTAAAATAGGTTTCTACCGTCTATGATATACCCCGCCCACTCTTCAATCAACTTGAGAGTTTAACGCCTGCTTAATTCTCGAGAGTCACACGGTCCTTACCCATAAATTTCTTTTGTGTGACATTCTTTTAGCTACGAAGTTAACCACCTCGGACCTTTCTCAAGTGCAGGTGCTTGTTTGTTTCCCCTTCCCTCGACCTTGCCTTTCAGTTAACTGCTCAGTACTTGACACCTTCTCGTGTGATACACACACCTAATACATATATTTCATACATTGCCTGGAATATACAAACCTATGAATGTATCATTACTATCATGACATGTCTGACCTGCTTATAGCCATGTAAGGTAATTTTGATGCCTTGTTAATTTGTAGGGGAAGTAAGAAATCAATTCAAATCGAATTAAACTAAAACCATTATGCTAACGGGTGGCAGTAGATTTTACACGTGCACTAAAACGTGCGCGTTGAGGGAAATCTTATTTGTGCATTATTGCAGCTCCTAGGTGGCTCATATAGCAGGGATACATGCCGTGTCGTCGATGGAAGAAGCAATCAGTTGCGGGAAATGCGACTAAGTTTAATTAGCGCCGTAATGGAGGAAGACAGCGGGTATTCTTTTAAAGTATCATTTACGAGTGTTAAATTTTTGTTCTCTCGCCACCAGTGTCTGATCTCCAGTGTTAAGGTTGATGTCATTTCAAGGGCAACTGAGGTTAGCGATCGGGAAAATCCTCTTATTTTCGATATGAAAGTTTTCTCATTTTGATTGTTCACTGTCTGCTATTCAGCAGTTATGAATGCGATTAATGTTTTAATAGGGTATAATATTTTGTGGTTCATCATACGGTAGACGACTGCCATTAATCATTTTTCTGACTATTAGAATAGAGCATGTTTAATCTTTCTTTGTGTATTTATTATCCTTTCTCACGTCTGCCATCAAAGAATGGGAACCTTTTAATTACTTCAGGTGGAGGTTTAGGGCCTTCCGAAGGCGACCATTTTATGTTTCTTTTCATTTTTTAGGAATGTCATTTACAAGCATTGATTAGAAATAACGCAAGCGAAGCAGCATGCAGAAAAAACATGTATTTGAAACCAAGATCTATGTACTTTTTGAGAGAGAGAAAATAACTCGTTATCAAACAATAAACAATCGAACGCATAATCTAAATAAAAAATAATAACAGAGCATTATTTCTATATCGCTGCACCATTTCACAAGTTGAACAACAAGAATTTTACATCTCATAGGAACTTATAATTTCTGAAGCTCTTGTACTCGTTGATTTCATCTTGAATAAGTTGATATCGGGGTCTGTCAGTAACGTTTTATTTAATTCCTTTCAGGGTCTGCAGCCCCCTGTACGAGCCTAGCCAGTGAGGGGGGCTTGGTGGCGTCTGTAGGGGAGGATGCACGCCTGTTGCTGCTCAGCCCTGGACAGCAGCTTCCTCACAGGGTCATAGGTAGCGTACGGTGGCTGTTGTTGGTGGTGACATCAGCAATGGGAAATTGTGGCTATTTAGTTCACTATTGGGCTTCAGAGTAGCTACTGTTTTAGCTGTGGCTCGATGAGCCTCACTGAAAATTTATGTATTAATTATCAGGATTACTGTAATGAAACATATTTAGCCCTGAAGCAAATTCAAAACCATAACGTTTTTTTGTTTTGATTGAACGCAATATATGATTCTAAAAAGATTGTTAAACTGACAAATTTCTATTCTAATTAACTGATATCAAATAACAGAATGGATTCATGATGAAAAGGTTGACCTATTTTGTAATAAATAAGTTTATGTTAGGACTTAGTTCTTTTACATTATATGATAATTTGTTTTTTCTATAAATATATCTCTTTGTTCAACAATTTATTTTTAATTTACTATTCAGCAACTATTAGAGACCTTGAACACCATTCCAATATTGCTTACTTCAGATGTGGAAACATGTATAAAGATTGTGGAAGATTATTTTTTTGTGTAGCTACTTCTAAGCTCATACGTAAAATTACGGGCAACCCATTGTTAATACTAAACTCATTGACAATATTACAGCTGAGTTCATTGAAAATTTTAGAGCTGACTTCATTGGCAAAATTGCAGCTAAGTTCATTGGCAATCTCAAAACTGTGTTCCTTCCGAAACTGACGTTGAGAAGTGCGCAATTTTATTGACTTTTGCCTGAGAATGATGATTGCCCTTCACGCGAATATGCTTCGCCCCATTGCAGACAGTGGGAGCGACAGCAGCGAGTATGCTGTGGCCTTTGTGAAGAGCAATCAGGTGCTTACTGGCAGCATGCAGGGGCAGCTGCGCTTATGGGACATCCGCAGCAGTGGCAACACTCCCGTTGCCACCATGGTCACCACTGAACAGGTAGGGTACTGCAGCAGTGGCAACATTCCCGTTGCCACCATGGTCACCACTGAACAGGTAGGGTACTGTAGCAGTAACAACACTCCCGTTGCCACCATGGTCACCACTGAACAGGTAGAGTACTGCAGCAGCGGGAACACTCCCGTTGCCACCATGGTTACCACTGAACAGGTAGGGTACTGTAGCAGCGGGAACACTCCCGTTGCCACCATGGTCACCCCTGAACAGGTGATCAGGCTTCACACTGATAGCTTTTTTTATAGAGGTGCTAATTATCCTAAGCACAACTGAGTACATACTGTGAATGTTAGTTGAACTGAGGAGTTAGATAACCGTGTTTGTTACAGGAGTGGGTGCGGCAGGTGAGCAACCATCCCAGCCAGCAGCACGTGGTGGCAGCAGCAGGAGAAGCTGGCACCCTCACGCTCTGGGACATGAGGAACACCGAACAACCCTTCTCTTGCATCGCTGCACACTCCGCACCCAGTGAGAATGTTGCTCTTACTTTGTACTCTCTCCTAGTAGCATTACTGCTCTTACTTTGTACTCTCTGTGGGTGGCATTACTGCTCTTACTTTGTACTCTCTCCTAGTAGCATTACTGCTCTTACTTTGTACTCTCTGTGGGTGGCATTACTGCTCTTACTTTGTACTCTCTCCAGTAGCATTACTGCTCTTACTTTGTACTCTCTGTGGGTGGCATTACTGCTCTTACTTTGTACTCTCTCCTAGTAGCATTACTGCTTTTACTTTGTACTCTCTCCTAGTAGCATTACTGCTTTTACTTTGTACTCTGTCCTAGTAGCATTACTGCTTTTACTTTGTACTCTCTTCTAGTGGCATTACTGCTCTTACTTTGTATTCTCTGCTAGTGGCATTACTGCTCTTACTTTCTACTCTCTGCTAGTGGTATTACTGCTCTTACTTTGTATTCTCTGCTAGTGGCATTACTGCTCTTACTTTCTACTCTCTGCTAGTGGCATTACTGTTTTTACTTTGTATTCTCTGCTAGTGGTATTACTGCTCTTGCTTGCTTTGTACTCTCTGCTGGTGGTATTACTACTTCTAATTTTTTCTCTCTATTAGTGGCATTACTGCTCTTGCTTTGTACTCTCTGCTGGTGGAATTACTGCTCTTAATTCGTTCACTCCTTCAAGTGATGCCTGCTCTTACTCGTACACTCTGCTAGTGATGTTACTTATTTTATGTGTCGACTAGTAGACTTACACGTGAAAAAATTCACGTGTTTTTACTGAATTTTTTTGTTTGATATGCCAGGACAAGCGGGATTTGCGAAAAAATTTCTACATTCAAGGATGTACGTTTGGTGCCCACGATACATATATACCCGTTCCATTGAGAAATCAATACTTAGCATAAGATAAACAGAACTTTTATTTCAGCTCTTTAGCAATGCCTTGTTTCCAATAAATTCCCTCTATCTAATTCAACAGTCAAAGGACACTTAATATATTTATTTATAAACTAGCAAATTCATACGTGAAAATTCACGTGTGTTTGACTGAATTTTTTCATTTGATTTGCCAGTGGGCACGGGCTTTGGGAAGGAGTTTCCACATTGAAGGATGTGCCTTTGGCATCCACAATTCAATGCTTATGATTCACGTATATGTTACCGAAGTTTTTCCTATCTAAATCCTTCAGAGCGTGACAGACAGACCAAGCAAGCAATCAAGAAACTGTGTATTATTATATAGTGGAATAAATACGCAATGGCTTTTATTGTATGATAATATGTTGATAAATTGTCATATAATTATCCCACTGTATGATAATACATAGTTTGTTGGTTGGTTGTTTGGTCCGTCTTTCTGTTACGTTTCTAAAGAGTTAGATAGGAGAAAATTCGTGTACTGGATAAGATGAGATACAATGAAATTTTATCCCTGAATTACGATAATATATATAGTTTCTGGAATATATGCTCGAAAGTTGAAATACTGCATGC
>VCRD01003578.1:0-58954 GCA_006783055.1 Trinorchestia longiramus
ACTCACGGTGAACTCATTTTGGAACTTATTGTGCACCGACTGTGCACTTGCTGTGCATCACTGCCACTATTCAGCCACAGTTGCTCTAGCTCCAGACTGGCCACTCTTACCTGAAGCTGAACTGGCCAAACTTTCATCTGGACGCTCTGGACTGGCTCAAAGATCAAAAGAAGTTCCAAGCTATTTCTCGTGCCAATTTCATGGAAATACAAGCTGAGTTTGTAGCATGACCTGCTACCCCTTTAGAGCTTATAAAATTAGAAATATTAAAATAACCTTATTTTTAGTAATAAAAATAAGACTAAAATTCGAGTGATTTTTACGAACTCTTTACAATTGAAACGTGCATATTTAGTGCACATTATAATAATAATATTAATATTAAGAGCGTTAGCCAGAAAGTATTTTCACAATCAAACGTTTTCTGGCAACATTCTGACGCTCATTGTCTGGACGGAGCTCTCCCCAGCGACGCCATTCGTGAATTTCAACATGTGACGTTAGGTTAAAGAATTCCCTGGTGAGCATGCTATGTCTTAAGTATTGTCAGTCTTGTCTAATTTTTGTTTAACTTGCTGGTGTATGTTTTTTTGTGATGTTTAGAGTATCAAGTGTTGGTGTTTATCATTGAGACATTCTATGTCTTAAGTATTTTCAGTCGTGTCTAATTTTTGTGTTTAACTGCGTTTATGTTTATTTTTCAAGTATTGGTGTTTTCTGTGAGTTATTAGAGCAAAAGCAAGTGTTAGAAATTGTTTCTAGAGATTATAAAACCGAGGTAATGTAGCATGAATGGTATCACTCAATGTACTATTCATACCTCTGTAATAGCACGTAAAAATGTTATTATTTATCCCATTGAGGATCAGTATGTCATTAATCACTAGAGACTGTCGTGACAATTATTAAAATAACTTAAAACTAAACCAGACATTGCTAACTGGTTGATGCAAAATTAGGTTTTATCCCAAAATTTTGCACCTTAAGAATTATTATTTGTTTATTTTTATGTGGTACAATTCTGTACTATTTTTAGACCATAAACTAAATCATTGTCATTATCAGGAAAATTGTCTTGAAGGTTAAGAATGAACTCTGTATTAATTTTATTCTTAAATTGTTCTGGTTGCTAAAATTGTTTTCTAAAAAACCACATGCAAATCCCTAAAACCTCCGCCATGGATACAAAATAATTTGTTTCTGCTCCCATCAATAACTTATAAAATAAATTTAATTAAACCATCAATTCAGTGTGAGAGGTGGAAAACAAAGAGCATTGATTAAATTGTGAAGTGCTGGATAATGATCCTTACCAAATGCTGCCTTCTGCACTCTGTTCTGGCAAAGCTGAGAGTTGTCAATGGGACTTGTGATGTGGTATTCTCCGTGTATACGTGTGCTCATCACTTCACATTACGTGCAGAATTTGGGGGACCGTCCGCCACCCACTCACGGCGCACCGACTGCGCATCACACTCACTGTGCATCACACTTACTGTGCATCACACTCTCTGTGCATCACACTTACTGTGCATCACACTCTCTGTGCATCACACTCTCTGTGCATCACACTCTCTGTTCATCACACTCTCTGTACATCACACTCTCTGTGCATCACACTCACTGTGCATCACACTGACCTTTCAAACCTACTTTGGAACTTCACGGTGAACTCATTTTGGAACTTATTGTGCACTTGATGTGCACCACTGCCGCTATCCAGCCACAGTTGCTGTAGCCCCAGACTGGTCACTCTTACCTTGAAGCTGAACTGGCCAAACTTTCATCTGGACGCTCTGGACTGGCTGGCAAGAATCAAAAGAAGTTCCAAGATATTTCTCGTGCCAATTTCATGGAAATACAAGCTGAGTTTCCTGTTGACAAGTTCCTTTATTTCCTTGAGTAAGGTCACACGGGCAGTTAGATTAGGCTTGTTAAAGTTGGTTGCTTAAAATTCCCCGAGCACAACCAAACTTTACAAGTTCCTTGTTGACGAGTTCCTTTATTTCCTTGAGTAAGGTCACACGGGCAGTTAGTTAAGACTTTTGTAAAGTGTTGGTAACTTCTAAAATACACCAAACCCAACAAAAACTTTACAGTTTTGTGTGAAATGTTTATATCGACCATACTAACTTATGTCAAATAAAATTCTTTAAATTCAAAACTTTCATTAGAGTAATGTTTTTTGCTATGTATACATTATTGTTCTATCGGGTTTGAATCTTCATCTACGTTAGGGATATAAAATTAAATTTAAATATGCCATTTATGAATGACATGAACATTTTAAAAATCTTTAGTAAACATAAACTTCATTTTTGTGAATTGTTTAAAATATAAACAATGTTTTTAGTATTTTCTTGTAGGAATAAAATTAGCAAATGATAGGTGATAGTAATTTTCGTACAATTTCCAGAATATACGTTGTTGAATTTTTTTCTAAGCATTTTCAATCTCCAAATATAGTTTCATTTATTTCAGTTTGACTACTGAAAATTGATGTAATTTAATTTCATATTTGGATTTTCACTTTCTAATCTTCAGTGCGCTTCTCCGTCTGCGTTTGTTGCCAACAAACGTTCCTTTTAGGAGTTTCTTAGATCGGGGAAACCCACGCACCCAAAGTTCATTTGGATTTTAGCTATTGTTGGGTTCTATTCGAATCTTACTTCCCAGCCACGATGAAGGTCTTCAAGGATATTCTCACCAGTAAGTAAATATGTATATAAATTTTCTGTTGTATGTGGAAATAATACATTTTTAATCGTTTAAATGTGTCCCCATCACACGTGGCTTCACCTGCGCGAGTTCATTTGTCTGAATCCAATTATCATCTAAATAATTTTAAAATATTTGTTAATTATTGAGAATTTTGTGGCACGTGGTTCAGTTTCATTAACATGCGTGTAAAATTTAATGGTGAAGAGTCTGGTGTGTCTTTCCGTGGCTAGGAAATAGCTGGGAATTTTCCGTATGTTGAAGCATGGAATTTGTTTTACATTAATTTCCTCGGTGGAACAATGTAAAGATATTTCTATATATACATAAAAATATTGCGTTATTTGAGCGCTACCCAGCCTCTGTCATTTTATGCCAACAGTTAACTTATTAACTTTACGAGTGTATGTTATACTTAAGCTGTTGAATTGTTTTAATACGCGAATTGGAATAGCTAGTGTCTTTATTTTATATCATTGGCAATGAGGAAAAGATTACTGATTCTTATTTTGTGATATTGATTAGTACTTTCTAATTCCTCCCAGCTGTGACTCATTCAATATGGAAATGACCAGTCATTTGCTTGACTACTCACAAATGTGAATTGAACCTGAAAATTTATTTCTGGAATAATATAGGTGTGTGAAATCGAGTGTAATGCTTGAAGATTTGGAATGAAAACCTGGTAAAGGTTGAGAATTTTCAATTTTCTTTTACTTGCAATGAAGTGAAAGTATTACAGGGTGTGGTCTGCAGTTTCAGGTCTTAAATTAGGCCAAAACCTGTGACTAACACAGGTAAATATTTATGTACTTGAACTATGATATTACTGTTTTTGGAGGTATGAGCTGCTGTTGCCACTATTGATGTAATAGTAAATACTAGCACTTAAACAGAGGCTTATCCATTAAATGTTTGTATGTAAACTTCAGCTCTTTCCAACAAACATTCCAATTTTTGCAAATAAACATATGCTCTTCCCATCACATTCACATTTAACAAACTTGGTCATCAATATTTTCTCCAGTTTGGTTTGTAGTACTGCATTTCTGTATTATGTATTTCAGGTTATCTGTAGTCAATTAAATATCTGTATGTTTCATGTACTCATGACCTACTTAAACTACATAACATTTAAGTTGATCTTCCATCTTTTCTGTAGTTTTCCAGAGCTTTGGGAGATGCAGTGTAAACCATTTAGCTCAAGTTTGCTGTTAGAGATGTTATCATTGTGTTTGTTATAGCAAATAAACAATTCTAGCATAAAATTCTGGAGGATATTTATTTTCTTCAAGCTCTTAGGGGAGAGAATGTTTTTCATTTATTCACTAATGAAAATTTATTCATTTTTGGTTTCTTATTAGTTTGATTCCTTTGTAAATAATTGCAAACAGAACTTCATGTGCATCAATTCAATGTTGATTTAGAGGTTACTAGCATTTGCCATTGTATGTCAGTAGCAAGAGATGCTTTTTAAATTTGCGAAAGTTGTCTCTAAAATGGATGTAAAATCTAAAATTACTAGTACAGTAAATTAAATGTATAATAGTTGGGTAACACAATAATTGCAATGGCTTAAAAGGTGAGGTGAAGTACTTCATTTATTTGAATCCATTGTTCATTGAAATAATTTTACTTCTTGATACACAATTGTTTTGTGTTGCACATTTATTTTTGGTATCAATAGCTTTTGCATAAAAAGAATTTAATATTTTGTAATTAACTTTGGTAACAGACTTCAAAGACAGAATTGCATTCAGCTCTGACATCTGGAAGAGTCACAAATTTGAACTTATTAATTATCCATCATTTATAAAGGCCCTCAGATAACCAATTTGTTGTATACTTCCTTGTTTTCCTATTTTCCCTTTCCAGTCTGCTTGAAAATTCCAACAATCTCAACCTCAGCTGTGCCTCTCACCTGTGTCTGTACAGACTCATAATTTTATCTTTGAATTGAATAAATTAATGAAAAAACAGCCAACCCAATGCTGTTTTATGACAGCTGTTGGCTTTATTATTAAAACTGTCTTCACTGGAATAAAATAAGCTGCTTTCAGATGGTGCTCTTGCATTACAGGAAATTATACTCCAGTGTGTCTCTTGGAAACTTAGTACACAAATATGAATTTTTTGCTTTTTATGGGAGTATATTTTGGGACAGTTAATCCTTATCATTGTATCTGAGATTATGTTCCTAAAAGTGATAAGTTTCTCATGGCAGACTCGGCAACACTAGCAGAATGACTGTAACTTCACTTCTTAGTTCTTATCTATTTTTCTCTACCTTTATAATTTTTTCTACTTCCTTCAGCTGCACATGTCATGCATGACATTTGTTGTACTTTGTTTTTCTACACTTCAGTTTTTCTTGGTATATTTTAGATTTTATTTGTTCCTTCTTGATATTCCACATGTAGGAAAGTTGATATGCTTCTTGGGTTAACCCATTATACATGTTGAATGCTTTTGCTTCTTATATATCACACATTTTGTCTCGAGATGTGTGTGTGGTCTTTTGCTGTATGCTCTGCTACCAATATTAAAATTGGAAGTTCTTCCAATACACTTGTAATTAATTTTCACTAGGCTGCAGTGTCATATCTCTATCTGAGCCAAAACTAGTAGAAATTTGAGTACATGGTCTGATTCAGCAATTCAGCTACCACAGAACTTTAAGGTAAGATGTTATTCATTTTTAACCACATGTGCCTCTAGTATATAATGTTGACTTGGACCATTCCTTGCAGACGATGAAATGTTCACGGACACGTACCCCATGGAAGAGATTGCAGATGCCTTCTACATGGTTAAGGGCAAGAATGTCACCATTGGAGCTGAGGACATTCAGATTGATGGTGCCAACCCCTCTGCTGAAGAGACTCCTGATGAAGGTAATGATGAACAAATTTTTGTATATGATACCTTAAGAATAAAAGTACTAGCTTGCATATAGAATAGAATGGAATTAGGCTATAGGAACGAACCTTCTGGCCCATTCTTGGGTCGGATAATTACTTCAATAATTATTCGGTTGTATACCCAAGTCCCATGCCGTATTTCTAGCCGCGTCAACCATGTCGGCAGCGGGATTCGAACCCGGGTCTTTCCGCTCGCAAGCAGATTCGCTCACCAGTCGACCAAGCTGGTGATGATATAGGGTGTGTTAGGTAAACAAAGTGGCATGCTGGGTTGCTAAAGTGAGTTTAAACTTTGTGCATGAATCTTTAGAAGCTACAGGTAAAATGTCTTGGGTTTTGTGTGGTGGGTCTGAATTTGAATACATATTTAATTGAATTTGAATACATTGTTCTTATAACTTGATACTTATGATCTAATGAAGGTTCTTAGAGCTGTTCCATAATGAATCGGTGTGATGCAAAACTGTTTCTGTTAGAAGAGGATCTCAAGATATAATGTTGAATTATTTTTGTGCTACTAGATGGTGTTTGGTAAATTTTTCTTTGGGCTTGAAGGGTTCATTTATTTACCAGGGAAGCCAGTTTTAGGTGTTCATTCTGCAAATGAAGCACTTGTATTGTATTACACAAATAAGGCTCTTGGTTTTTGTGTAAAAGGATAGGTTGTTCTTGTACAAATGCTGTTCCTGTTGTGCACATTTTAGTTTACGCTGTTGCAAATAGTTGTCACCCTGGGCTTGTGTGCTACAGGTGGTGACTCCACTGCCACGTCAGGAGTTGATGTTGCCCTGTACATGAGACTACAGGAGACTGGCTTCCCATCCAAGAAGGACTTCCTGCTCTACCTCAAGGGCTACCTCAAAACGTGAGTGTGGTACCCTACATACCTTAGTGTTACCTTGAAACGTGAGTGCTCTACCTTTAAGGGCTACCTGAAAACGTGTATGGTACCTTACCTACCGTAAGTGTTACCTTGAAACGTGTATGGTATCTTACCTACAGTAAGTGTTACCTTGAAACGTGTATGGTATCTTACCTACAGTAAGTGTTACCTTGAAACGTGTATGGTATCTTACCTACAGTAAGTGTTACCTTGAAACGTGTATGGTATCTTACCTACCGTAAGTGTTACCTTGAAACGTGTATGGTATCTTACCTACAGTAAGTGTTACCTTGAAACGTGTATGGTATCTTACCTACCGTAAGTGTTACCTTGAAACGTGAGTGTGGTACCTTACTTACCGTGTTACCTTGAAATGAGTTCTCTTCAATCTGCATGCATGTTTCAACTGTTCGTTCTTGTAGGATACAACAAATATTTGTACAAAGTAGTCATCTCAGCAACGGGAAGAAATACTCGTCCCTTTGTTTTAAAAGAAGTTCTACCATAAAAATAATGCTCAGCACCCCTGTCTTGCTAAGCAAAATAAGGGGACGAAATCGAGCTTTGTCAACCGCAAAGCTCTAGCAGCATAATTTTTAGTAATGGTTATTTTTTCCTAAATTAGAGCTTGTGGAACACTGGTCGTTTGTAATTAATATATTTTGTGCTAACAGACAACCAACACTGGTCTTTAGTAATGGGATTTTTTCACGAAAAAGCTTACCTATTGATATTTTATGTCTATACTGGAATATGTTTCTTACTCGAATTCAGGCTGAAGGAGAAGCTCCAGGAAAGCCAACCAGATGCCGTTGATAAGCTCCCTAACATTCAGAAGCCCCTGCTGGAAATACTCAAAAACTTCAAGGTAAGAACCACGATGTTGCTGTACGATGTCTTCAATGTTAACCTGCCATTCATGTCCTTCAAACACCAACGGACACTACATGACCGTGTGGCAGTGTGCTTGTGTGTGGCAGAAATTTCGTACTTGCCATCTACTACCACAAAAAATAAACTTGTCTTAAATTTTTAGGATATAGTTGGACATTAAATCGTGTTCTGTAATGTTTGTGCAAAAGCCAGGTGTTAAAATTTGAGGTTTCAGGGGTAAACTGATGGACATAGTCAACTTAGGTGATGTCTAGTCGGCTTGAATAATAAAAAGTCAGAAGACATCGACCATCAGTGAGACGGGGTTTCCGTCGAGTTCATTGTTTGTTACAATGCGTATTCCTTATAACAGGACCTTCAGTTCATTGGTTAGGTTACAATGCGTATTCCTTTTTACAGGACCTTCAGTTCATTGGTTAGGTTACAATGCGTATTCCTTTTTACAGGACCTTCAGTTCATTGGTTAGGTTACAATGCGTATTCCTTTTTACAGGACCTTTAGTTCATTGGTTAGGTTACAATGCGTATTCCTTTTTACAGGACCTTCAGTTCATTGGTTAGGTTACAATGCGTATTCCTTTTTACAGGACCTTCAGTTCATTGGTTAGGTTACAATGCGTATTCCTTATTACAGGACCTTCAGTTCATTGGTTAGGTTACAATGCGTATTCCTTATTACAGGACCTTCAGTTCATTGGTTAGGTTACAATGCGTATTCCTTATTACAGGACCTTCAGTTCATTGGTTAGGTTACAATGCGTATTCCTTTTTACAGGACCTTCAGTTCTTCACCGGAGAGAGCATGAACCCTGACGGTATGATTGCCATTATGGATTACAAGGAAATTGATGGTGAAGAGAGGCCTGTCATCTATTTTCCTAAGTATGGCCTGCTGGAAGAGAAACTATAAACCTGGCCTCGACTATGGTTTACCTTGCTAAGTTCCGGTGAGTTCACCTACGTATTTAGTAAATAAATATAATGAATAGTATTGTATGGTAGACGTGATGCTCGTCTCTATCAGAACAGTGTGTTGTTTCAAGCAACTGAATTTGAATTCTGAGTATTTTTCTTCGTTTTGAGTTTGTCAGGTAGACGTAATATTCATTTAGGTTCATTTTGGTATCGTGGGAAAAGTATTGGTTATTTTAAGTAGACTGATTTTGGCTTTTCAGCATATTTCCCAAAAAAATGAGTGGTTCGTTCGATATTTTCCGCTCTTCAGGAACCCTGTAATTTGTCAGACGAAAGCTGTTTGTTATGCACTGTGTATGACTTGATAAATAAAGTCAACTATAATAGGTAGAAGTCATTTTTTCCTTATTTTCGTTCAGGTGTTCGTTTGTTCTAAAATGCGGTAATTGTTACCAGTTTTCCTAGTAGATCAATTAAATCAGTTTTAAAATAAATTGTATACGTGAATTATACTGGCAAAGTGAATACCATTTTTATATATATATATATCAGAAGTGAATAAATATTCCTTCCCTTATACTTACTATTAGTTGCTACGCTTGGTCAGTGGTCAAAAGTTTTTGTGCTTTGAGTTATTTTCCAGTTATAGGAGGAAAATGTTTTCAAATATCAATATCCTTTCTATGCCGGCTAAATTATTTCTTAATATTCCTTGGTGTTCAGTGCAACTGATATGTGAATAGAGCGTACGAAGCGTCCGTAGTCTACAGATGACATCGATTTTTTGTTAGAATTCGGTTTTCTCAGAAAAATATTTTGCAGGAAATAAATAGCGCCTCGTGCAGTTAGATGTCAAGAACTGCAATGCGAAAGTTTATTTCAGTCAAAATTAGATTGAAATTATCTCGATGGTGGGTTGGGTTTGAATGCTTGCTGTATTTCGTGTTCAATGCAATTGATGACCAATATTTAACTGAAATTCTTTCTCCGTTTTTTTCCAGTTTCTTTTTCATCACGGGGAACCCCCTGGAATCGGGCGACTCAAATTACAGCTTTTACCTTCATTTATTATTAAATTGGTGAAGAAAGGCAAGACTGAACTCTTTTTGTATTATCCTTCCTCGTGATGTCACGACATGTTTTCATCCTCTGAACCACTGGAGTGATCATCCTGCTTGTAGTGTTCATTGGGCTGTTTTATGATCTGCAGGGCATGCAACAACAGCTACTCTCGACTGTGTCCATTGTGTAGAAGTTCGAACGTGGGCGCTTTAGTAATGTTGTTCATGTGCTGTAAACTTGACTATATTCCATAATATTGGATTGATTATATTCGTGCTTTATTTATAATTAATATACACGCAAATCGACAGATCCCAATAAATATCGTAAATTAAATCATGTAGGAAGGTTTTACGAGTTCATGTACTTTGAACTTTCGTTACTGTATCCAATAAATGGTTTAATTACATTCGTACTTGATTTACACAATTACTATACAAATTCATTATATCGACAGATTCCAATGAATATTAATTAAATGGCGATGTAGGAAGGTTCTTAGAGCTAACCAAGAAGCACTGCGATTCACTGTCACAATTTTATTTCGTGACAACCTGCTGAACTGCGGTGGAAATTAGAATTTTGAGAGCCATAAATGCAGTAGTAGGAAATTCGGTAAATAATACGTAATATGTGCGTAGTTAACAAGGGTAATTTCATGTCCCGAAATAGCAAACACTTTCAGTTTTTCGTGTCTTTCTGTTAAAGTGGAACGTGAAAGAGTAAGAACTGCACAGACAGATTTTACGTTCGTTCAAAAGTTTTTCTGCTACTGACAAGTTCAAGATCAAAAATCAACCATCATGGTCAATAAAAATCAACTAGTCGGCCTCAATACATGACGTAGGAGGTCAAATGTAACAACAATGTATTGCGTGTCTTCGAATTCTAGATACCAATCATATGAAACTAATCTGTATCGTGTTCTTGATTTTCTGAATCTTAAGTGCACGACGTAGTTTAACTGATGGGAAATTTCAAGAAGTTCAGAATTAGGGTAATTGTTAATTCAAATCTCTGCTTCGCATAAAAATTTTCAAACTCGTCTAGCGATTATAACTAGTATATTCAATCGCCTTAGAAGATTCGTCATTTTGAGCTTTACTTGAGGTGTGATACATTTCGAGAACTCCATAGTTAACCTTTGTCGCCCAGGATGAACCCATGGGAAGAAATCTCTGTAGGTGAAGTCAGTGATGTGCTTTGGTTTGCTCTCAATGCAGCATCTAGCCCTTGTGAAGCATTTCCAAAGTTACGCAGTAGATGGGGCTGTTTAGGTCTCGAAAGCTGGTATTGAGCCATTCGGAGTTGAACAAGTATTGGTTGCATTTCCTAGGTTTTCTTTCGTTAGATAGTGTTTATCTCGGGGGTTAAGAGTGTCGTGAAAGCATTTTCTCCGTAGTTCCAGTTTTCTTTGAACACTTGGTGGACGGAGGGAACCACGACGAGGTAGGGATTTCGACGGAGTTTCAAATCAACACTACTTCAAAATTTGAGGATAATGAATTTTATAAACAGATTTGGCAGATATTTACTTCAGTACCCAGGAGATATTTACGAATTAAACCCCGTGATACAATTTTGGGCTTGGCAGGGAAAAAGGGGTCAGTAGCTCCCCCTGGTCAACGGCCGGCCAGCCGCCTTCCACCTTCGCCATCTCGTGTGTTGACTTATATGGAAGGTGAAGATGAAATGAAAACAAGTAGAATGAAAATTCTGCTAATTGGAATTTTTGTAGTTCGAGAAACATCACTGAATCATTGTTCAAAATCAAGGGCTACCAACGCGTGGTATGAGGTATAATCAGTTAGGTAGAATACTTGTTTGATACTTTCATCATACCATTGTGTGGACTTGAGTTATTTAACGGGAGGCTGTTAGGCGCATTCACTTAGAAAGTCGAATGGATTTCATCACAAAGAGTAGACAGCATCTTAGTTTTTTCAGTAACGGCCCTGTCATTCTGTCCTTTTCGGAACAATCACGAGCCGATGACTGATCCCTGCCTTGGCTCACGATCCCTGTTCCAACTGAAGATCCCTCCAGAACAGGGATCCCAGGCCATTTTCACTAAAGAGAAGTTCCATAGAGGATCCATGCATTAAGATCATGATAATTCATTTTAGTGCGTTCCGAGTTCTCTACCCGATGGAAGGGCATTCTCCCAATGGACATGATCTTCATGCATGGATCCTCGATGAAACTTTTCTTTCGTGAAACATATAAAAGAAAGATATTTGATAAATGGGGAAATGGGATAGCAGGGTGAAGGTGCTTTAAAATCACTAGTACTGGGAATCGACAGCGTAACTTCTATGTACATTTCATTGTTTTTCTGTGGGTAATACAGGGTGCAGCAACGTAGCCTCCATTTCACAAAGCGCTTTGCTTTGTTAAAAAGGAATTCATGTCGCTGTACCCTGTACATACTTCTGAACGAGTTCATGGACTGGGAAAGTGTACCGTTCAATTTTTTTCTTTGATAATTTAGATTGTGAAGCAACTGGAATAAGTTGCGTACTCGGAACTAGATGTGGAGTGCGGCCTGAGTAAAACCCTCTGGTATTATGGAGTCGTTCTTTAATTAATATGGTGTCTTCAAGTGTCCAATAAGAGATGAGGATAATGGGGAATTTAAAGGTGGCTAAAATGGTTGAATATGAGCAACTAAACTAGTTTATTCGGGTAACTACGGTAAGTAATGTGTAGGAACCGAAGTTTTGGCGAGGTGGTGTAGTTAGAGTAACTAGAGTGTAATTAGGGGCGTACAAAATATTCGTGCTTCTTCAAATGCGAAATTGCACAAAAGTAAGAAGCTAATTCGAGTTATTAAAAGTGTGTGGTTTTGCATAGATAAAGTTTGATTTCTTGGCGAAGTTGTGAAATCTTCATGTACGATGAGTGTGTGTTTAGTTTATTCAACGTTAACCTTAAAAAGTTTTTGATGATAATAAATGATATATTCTTAATGACGGAAATAAAAAAGTAATTGAAAGTTTACACATTGCACTAAATATAACGTTGTTTGAAGCACTTAAATATGGGCAATAATTACATTAAATTTAGAAGTCATCAAACATGGATATGAAAATATGAATCCAGATAAAAAATAATCTTATTAATAATCGAAAATAATGAGCATAATATAAAAATCAACGCAATGTGAGCAGAAGAGTTGTGAAACATAACAATCACTGGTGAATTATGGCAAAAAGGCTTAAGGCTAACAAATTTTCATATACGGTAATATTCATGGAGTGGAATATGAATGAAAATAATCCAGGAAATTCGTCACGACTGAAAAATTGTGAAACACGGTGACACTCGTGGTGTTGAATAAAAAAGGAAATGAGGCAAGATCTTGAGGTGGAAGGAGCCGCCACTGCCAGGGGGTGCACCGTGGCAGTGTATGCATAGAGCGTCACTCGGACGTTCGGCGCAGCTAAAAAGAGATGGAACTTCTGCTCAAAATATGCTAAAATGGATGCACATAACATACACAGCTGACCAAAAAGAAATCGCTATAAATTTCAGTACAATAAGAATAGTCATAGTAACAATAGCAGTAACAGTTAACCTCATCTAAGAGAGATATAAGCGGCAAGAAAGGTAAAAAAATTCCCTTGCGGTAAAGCATCAGCAAGACTAGGGAGGGAAAGACGTAGCCAAAGGTCCTGCCCGGCCTGAACTTCTTTCATAACGAATATTTTTCCTTCGCACTTCGATTTTTATCTTAGGAGTAATTTCATCTTTTAGGAATGAACTAGTGAAGGTGAACACAAATTTTTACACGGGCTTCGGGCACGTTCGTGGCTACGCCTTCTAGGGCGAGCAAACGTATATATCTCGATTTTCTCTAGGGTTCCATATTCATCGAAAAGGCTAGCTGGAGTTGCAGCTAAAATAGCGAACATTCTCGCGGTCTATGCCTCGCAAGAAAAACAAAAGTAACTAAACTGAACATTTCAGAAGACAACGGTATCTTTCTCGCTACAGTTTCGCTTTGACACTGTAAGATAACTTGAGCAAGCAGGTCGTCCGTCTGTTCTTAAGGTTATGTACATGACAAATGGATGTCTCATCCATTAGAGCTTGACAATGATGAGTCGCAACTGTATAACGTCGTTTGTAGTGTACCGGCAAATACATCTTTTAAGTAACGGTCTACTAAAGACTAAAGAAAACCTTCCACACTAAATATCTCTCAGACAAAAACAGTTACAAATCGTTAAATGAAACGTAGTTTCTCTTATAATAAGAACCGCTCGCAGTTCATGAATGGGCTATCAACGGTAGTATACTAAATAGGGTTAGCAGATGAGCTTGCAAAAAGTAAGTTAGTAGGAAATACATCGCTCTTGAGACAGAAGAACTGGAAGTTAGGTCTATGATAACACCTAACTGAACTATTGAGTTATCCCAGTGTTTCTGAACCAACAAAAAATGCGTAGACTGCGGAAATTTCCTTTAATTTGAGCTAAAAAGTTTATTAGCACCTGGACTTCTCGACAACTTTATCGAGTAGTCCTTCATGTATTTTTTGACTAGGTATTCACGTCTTCTTTCTTCAAAATTGTTAAATGAATGAAATACACTAAAATCTACCTGTCTCGGTAGAATGACGCTACATTTCTTCCTTGGACACTTTCGTTCGATTCAGAAACACGGAGTTAACTGACACATTTGGGAACGATGAAATGTGAGTTCTATTTTTTGACTTCGAGGTAACTCACGTGTATACCCAAGCCAACCAGTCAAAACTCGTAGATGGTCTCTCAAGGTCACGTGTGTTAGCAAAACCCCTCACTTGAGCGGCCGTACAAAAACCGTTTTCAATCGGAGTCCAAATACGAACATTTTAGCCGTGAGTCAATACTCATTCAAACCACTCGAGTAACCTGACAACAACGTGTAGCTGATCCAACTTTGAATTCTGACTGGAGAGCACCTCACTCGCTGGCAGTGCAACATTTAAAAGCTAACAAAAAAATTACTTCATCATTATCAGAAAACACGAGCCATATCAACAGGGAAAATTTTCAGTATGGATAGATTAACCATGCTTCGCTGTACTAAAAATAGTGATTTTTTCTTCCCCGGTGCTCTAACATCGGGGAAGAAATTGACAACATGTCGCCAGCTGTACCTTGACCGTACACATGCTAAAAAAACATGGTGTCTACCTAAACCTTGATATGCAAAAAAAATAGAATTCTGAGTCTAATTTTAAGAAATCACTAGTGTCGAAAAATGGACGCTTGAAATATGAAGGGTAGATCTAATCCATGGCGAAGTTTTCAAGTTCAGAGTCCATTTAACTCATTTCATGGCAGTGGAAGTTTGTCCCCTACTTCATGTCCAAAAAATCACAATTAAAGCAACAAGAAACATGAGAGAGAAAGAGAAAGTTGGAGAGAGAGACAGAGAGAGAGAGAGAGAGATAGAGAGAGAGAGAGAGAGAGAAAGAGAGAAAAAGAAAGAGATAGAGAGAGAAAGAGAGAAAAAAAGAGAAAGAGAGAGAGAAAGGGAAAAACAGCCAACAATCCATCATTTCGATTACAAGACGTATTTCATCCATTACTTTTAATAGTTTCTTAAATTGTACAAAAAACTTCACTATGTTCGAATGTGTGACTCTTAAAGAGAAGCAGGAGAGTTCGTGTTATTTTTCATCAGCGCTACAGAAACATTTCGATGAATTCTGTACACAACAAGAGCGCCTTAAAAGTTTATCAGCAAAAGATTTTTGCGCTTAATTTCCGGGAATCAAAGCGTGAACAGTACATAAATTGCTCATAAAAATTCTTTTACAATAGAGCACAGTTTCCAAAGAGACAGAAATTAAATTCTATTGAGAAAATCCGGCCACAACGTGTATACCGACAAGCATTCGATCAATCAATGGAAGATATCCATCGACAACTCTAATCAAAATTCTGATACTTGAGGTGACAAATCTTAGCACCATTTCACCAAGATTTAGTAGTTTCACGCTTGTAAATTTACAAAATCTATACACCAGTTCAAAACAGTTGTCAGACTTGATTATCATTGCAGAAGTAATGTACAATAGACAGCTTTAAAAGGGAATTCTCACATAGATGCTTCGGTTCCATCGAAGCGCTGAAAACCTGTACATTTCATATAGTCTCTAAAAATGAACATTCAACTCACAATAGCTCACAAGAACTGTTAAAGTTACACTCGTAATCTTTAACGAATCTTCAACGCCGCTGACATACACTCGAGCCAGAGTCTCCAAAAATCCTTTTGCTGGCGTTCGAAAAAACTTGGTCAGATCATACTGTTTTTAGACCATAAGCGCCTAAAATCGGGAAGGTTTCTTATAAACATGAAAGATTTATTGAAAATCTGGAATGGTTCTTAATAATCTGGAATGTTTCTTTATTACGTGGAATGCTTGCTAATGACCTGCAATTTTGGTTAAAAGTCTAAAGTGTTTGTTAAAAAAATGGTGCATTTGTTAGAAACGTGAAATGCTTGTTAAAAAAGCCTGGGATGTTTGTTAATAACATAGAATGCTTGTTAATGACCTGGAATATTGATTAAAACATTAAATGTTATTAAAAATGTAAAATGTTTCGTAATAACCAGAGATATTTGTCAAAAAGGTGGAATATTTGCTCAAAACTTTATGTTTGTTAAGATCCTGAGATTTTTGTGAAACACTTGCAATGTTCGCTACAAAATGAAATGACTCTCAGAGTAAGAATTATGTTAAAAACCTGTAATGTGGACAGTGCAATGTTAGGAAACTTGCGTTCAAAAGAATTTTTTGAACACGTTGTTGACTTTGCGGTTGGTTGCTAGAGGTGCCTCTAGAAAGCATTGACAGGATATCAAATTTTCACGTCATTAAAAAGTTATATAGTGCTTTAAAAATCCTGGTAACAAATTTTTTATCTTCGTATAACACTCATTGAAGGGGAACCAATAGAGAAACAATAATAAGAGTTTTGTTAACCTTAAGTAAAAATTATCGTTTAAATCTATAATAAATTGCACCGTCAATTCAGAAACAAGGTAACTTGAAATTGCGAGGTGAATTTCTAAACGAAACATGCAATTGGATACTACATCACGAATTTCATCCCCAATTGCTTTCAGTTTATTCGAAATTCAATAGAGCTTGCGCAGAAACCAAATAAAAATCTAAGCTCCTTTCCATTAATTTGTAGGATTTCACATGAAAATCAGCTTGATTATTCAACCCTGGTTCTTAAATCGAGAACAACAACATTGTGTAGAAGAGACAATAAGATGAATGTAACACTAAGACTCACAGTTCTCATGTTTCTGTTTCGCCATTGAATTATACAGAAATATTACAATCATACTCTTGCACAACGGACAAATAAATTATACACCTCCCTTGAGGTACCGAACTATCATTCGTATTTAACAGGCAACTCAGAAAATAGTATTTCATAACACACGAGATCAGAGTAGGAAGCACCACAGAATGGACACTTTTGGTTCAAGGTTGACCAATTTTTATGTGAGCGTATTTTTGTATGGTTTCTTCAAAATAATTGAAACTTAATCTTTAGATCTGAGTTACTACAACCTGTAAATGCAAAGATTCAATAAAATGAAACAAGACTAGAATTGTAACTGAGGTGATATAGTTAAAACATTTTGAGTGGAATTCTGTTTGATATGAGCGCACTAGTTGTGTGTGGGTTTCAACTCATAAGGTCGTGGAATAAAATTCATTGAGCTTCCTTGTGCCTATCAGAAAACTCAAGCAATCATTTTCATTATGTAACTAACTGAAGACTAAATCATTTGTGCTCATCAGGTACCATATAAGGTTGATCATTTGGTTGCTTCCATTCCTGGAAATACGTGAACTTTAATTCTTAAGTGGCGTAGGCTGCTTTACAGAAAGCTACAATGATAAGAACTACTTTTTTTGCGTCGTGCTCATGTGAAACAATACCTAACGAGATAAAAATTCAGTTACAATTACTTGGAAATTTCGTTGCTAAATCAGGAGAGCAAGAAACAGCAACCTGCTTTCCTCTAAAAGTTTTTCTAAAGGTTTGAATGAAGGTTTACGATGACATTAACCCTTAAATATACCGTGTATTATAAATGATACAAACCGAGTTGCTACTCAAAATAACCAAATTATTCATGAAACATACGTGTGCTGTTCCTAGTGTCATTATTGATACGTGCCCAAATTGAACAAATTCAAAACATGTAGGAGTACAATTTAGCAACCGAAGTTATAATTTTGCAATTTTTTCACAATTTTTGCACTGTTGTTTATATGCTTGGTTTTAATGACTAAGAGATCCTTGGCGTTTTATTGAGTGACTTGCTGATGACTTCTCATTAGCTGACAATAATTAGCGCAGTTAAAGTAACAGGTAGAGTAACAAAAGAAAGATTAGAGTTCAGGTAGAGTAACAGAATCATAAAAAATTACAATACTTCCTTCACTGCGTGTAAATACAAATAAATAAATTTATTATCTATTCAATAATGATGATAAATGAAATTTATAACTTTTGTTCGCACAATATGTGACAAGAAAGTTGGTGGCTTTCGATGAAGATATAAAGTACATGAAAAATAACGCTTAAAAAAGATACATGCGTCGAAAATTGTTTATAAAATAACATAATTCAATAACCATACATAATAAAATGACTAAATTCTGTGGTTGAGTCCAGTGATGCAAATAATTAAATAGATAATAAGTGATAAAGTGACTCTGGTTGTAACGTGATGTCATGGGAATAAATAAATAATAAAAATTATTGATTTTATGACTAAGTTATATAATGTCTATGCATAAACAACACATCGTAAAATCTAGGGAACAAGTGACGTGTTTTGGAACTCAGTTATGCAGTTTAGTGAGAGTTATTTTGTGCCTTTTTTAAGATTTACATGTTAGTACAAATTGATAACATAAGGATTCATGGAATGTTAAGTTTTTTATGAATAATTTTGAGCATTTTTGCAGGTCAGAAAGGAAATTTAACCTGAAGGTTACAATGACCAATGCAATGACGTACATGAGATCCATGTTCAGAGGTGGGAAACAATATATTGAACATTAGATAGTAGTACACAAATAATAATAACAAACATAGTCAAAAATACCAACTTTCAAACAAAGACCCAGAGAAGTAGAATAAGAATTTTCTATAAAAATTATACAGGCCACACGTGCAGTAAGAAATTGAAGTTTAGAAGCGTATTATGATGATACTTTTATTTTCCTTTATGGTCGTTTATTGATCAATAAATGTCAATTGAAAATTCAAACTACACAATTTCATACAAACTGGGGAGTAGGGACCCAAGATATGTCCATGAAAGAGTTAGCAGTTTTATTGTGCATAGAAAAGAGTGATAGTCTTATATTCTTTCTACAATTTCGGTTTATTTGAAATAAGTATTTCGACACAGGGGTAGCGAAAGAACAAATAATTGATGTTTCATCATCGTAAATTCTCAATTTTTCACTGAGAAAAAGTTGCTGCTTTTTCATTGAGCTCGGTAGGCAAATATGAATGTTTTTCAGTTTTGTCACTTTTGAATATCGATAAGATTTTTCTTATAAATTCCGTGTAATCAATCACCAAAAACACAAAAATGAAACGAGGCACCTGTTCTGGATCGTTTTTCTGTCGTAAACCTCCACATACAAAAATCGAGTTGCAAAAGAATCTTTATAGCATTCATATAATAATACATGCGCATCAAAATGTGCCTGGTTACTATAAAGTCGACACTTAAATGACACAAAAACTCATTTATTACAAACGTGTTCGTGGTTGTAACGCACTTACTTACGTTGTAGGGGAAATACACACTGAAGAACGCTACACTCAAGCCTCGTTATTTTCAGCATGATTATTTGCATAATTTGCTATTTGTAGTGTATGTTTTTAGAGTATTTTTCATGATTTTCAGTATTGCCCGGTTATTATCGTGACTTTGATTGACGTTTTTTCGGTATTATAAATTCTTCAAATCTTAAATTAGGACTTTAATTACGCCGAACAACGAGGCTTGTGTGTGATGCCATGCAGGCTACCGAGGTCAAAAGCTCCCCCTTGACATAGTTAAATGTTACTCTTTAGTTGATGTTCTAAATCCTGTGACATAAAATAACCGCTCCCACACGACTGCCACGCAGTTGCCATATAATGACCATGTGATTGCCAAGCAGTTGCCACATGATGACCATGTGATTGCCACGCAGTTGCCACATGATGACCATGTGATTGCCACGCAGTTGCCACATGATGACCATGTGATTGCCAAGCAGTTGCCACATGATGACCATGTGATTGTCAAGCAGTTGCCACATGATGACCATGTGATTGCCAAGCAGTTGCCACATGATGACCATGTGATTGTCAAGCAGTTGCCACATGATGACCATGTGATTGCCAAGCAGTTGCCACATGATGACCATGTAATCACTATTTGATGGTTGTCATATCGATGCTACATAATTGCTTCATGATTGTCACATGATCGTCATATGGTTTCTGCATGGTTGTCACTTGATTGCCACATGGTTGCCTCATGGTTACAGCATGGTTGCCACATGGTTGTCATATGGTTAACACATGGTTGCCACATGGTTGTCATATGGTAAACACATGGTTGCCACATGGTTGTCATATGGTTAACACATGGTTGCCACATGGTTGCCACATGGTTGTCATATGGTCAACACATGGTTGCCACATGGTTGTCATATGGTTAACACATGGTTGTCACATGGTTGTCATATGGTTAACACATGGTTGCCACATGGTTGTCATATGGTTAACACATGGTTGCCACATGGTTGTCATATGGTTAACACATGGTTTAAAAGTTAACCACGTGACCAGGATAGGAAGAGTGTCAGCGTGTGGTGACTGCAAACAGTGATTTTTATGCATAGTTCAGAGTTAAATTAAATAAATGTTTCAAGTATAAGATTAGGCAGTATTAAAATATTTCCATTATAATGATTCTAAACACTTCAACTTGAAATTAAAATACTGAACTCAAACACAAAAACTTGAGCTTCAGACACAATATTCGCACTTACATTTTTCAAAAAAAACACAGAAAATAAAATCGATACATAATAGGTAGTTATTTGCCAAGAGAGTAAAATATAATACTGCCAAATAAACAAAGTGTTAGAAAGGAGCTGTTCATTGTGACGCTATTTCTACAGCATAGCAGAGACTGGGAATTACGTTGAAGAAAAGAGATGCTCAAAGCATCGATACGATGAACTGCCATCTTCTTGTGCGTTCTGACCCGTATTGTTAAAAAAGTATGTCTCAATTAACGTCATCACTCCAGTTTAATTACTCAGCCATTGCTAAGTATGTCTCAATTAACGTCATCACTCCAGTTTAATTTCGGAGCCATTGCTAAGTATGTGTCAATTAACGTCATCACTCCAGTTTAATTACGGAGCCATTACTAAGTATGTCTCAATTAACGTCATCACTCCAGTTTCATTACTCAGCCATTGCTAAGTATGTCACAATTAACGTCATCACTCCAGTTTAATTTCGGAGCCATTGCTAAGTATGTGTCAATTAACGTCATCACTCCAGTTTAATTTCGGAGCCATTGCTAAGTGTGTGTCAATTAACGTCATCACTCCAGTTTAATTACGGAGCCATTACTAAGTATGTCTTAATTAACGTCGTCACTCCAGTTTAATTACGGAGCCATTACTAAGTATGTCTCAATTAACGTCATCACTCCAGTTTCATTACTCAGCCATTGCTAAGTATGTCACAATTAACGTCATCACTCCAGTTTAATTTCGGAGCCATTGCTAAGTATGTGTCAATTAACATCACTCCAGTTTAATTTCGGAGCCATTGCTAAGTGTGTGTCAATTAACGTCATCACTCCAGTTTAATTACGGAGCCATTGCTAAGTGTGTGTCAATTAACGTCATCACTCCAGTTTAATTACTCAGCCATTGCTAAGTATGTCTCCATTAACGTCATTGCTCAGTCCTAGTCAATTATTGAGCCCTTACCTATAGCTTGCATCGTTTATTATAGATACAATTAAAATTTAGACCCAACAGTTCATACGAAACATTTGTTCGCTAGGCTGCAACGAATAACCGATGAAAGCTTTCAATCTCACAACGCAAAACATTCAAAGATTTTACAATGACGTATTCAGTCTATCAGTTTCTCACAGTTTTTCTTGAAGCTGTACATTTGAAAGTCATTTTACCATTCTGTAATATTATCAACTCGAAAAATTTACTAAGTTTTTATGTGATATACAGGATCTGTTTCCTTTGCCAGGGTCGTTACGAGACTAAAACTCATGGATTGAAGCATAAAGTCAGTGATTTTATTATAACTGTGTTAGCTTTAGTGTTATTTATGTCAAATTACTTGAATCAGAGAAATATTGTCCGTGGGCAATTGGATATGCCATGAAATTAACTAAAGAAAGTTAGGATTGCTTGAAAATTCCTACAATCTCAAAAAATATTAGTTTCAAAATATAAACCCAAGCCAAACTAGCATTGTCACAGACCCACAGTAACGAAGTCTTTAAAATATAACCAGCAAAATATCTTGCATGAATAATGAAAGATTAGTCGAATTGACTCAAACTTCTAAAAAGACCTTCAGTTTTGACTAAGAGACATCTAATTTATGACGATATCTGATTTATAACTCAAAGATTTCTGGTTTGGCTAAAAAACCACTGGTTCTGACGAAAACAATTCCGATTTTAAGTGAAACATATTTGATTGTGACTAAAAGAATTCTGACTTTGCTCAAAAGATAACTGATTATGACTAAAGACATAGATTAACTTCATACAGATTCAGATACTCGAAAACAAGTAACCCAATTTCACCAAATTTGAGATGTAAGTGAATCTTTTTGGAGTTCATGTCAGAAGACAGGCTTGCATATAGCAGTTTCACTGCCTCACGTACATATGGAATATAATTAATTTTGTGCTTTTAATGTTTGTATTGTACTTGAAAGCTGTTTTACTGCGTCATTGCAAATAAGCTTTTAAATATTCGTGAACTCGCTTCCCCATCATAAACTTCAAATCATTGATGTAGACATCAAATAATATTTACCATCCACATGACACAGAAGTTACAAAATATTTCCGTGGAGTTCTAGAGATTTCATTAACAAATTTTATGTTACGATTCCAAAACTCGCACGTACGAACCACTTAGAGGATTTTTAAATACTACAGCTTGAGGATGTCTAGTTTTCTAGGAGTAAAACATGAAATCGTTCATGAAATTTTCGTGCTTCATTTACAGCACCAGAGCTTGTTTAGCCCACAAACTGGTTGAGGAGCGTTCTACATCACCAGTCGAAAAACTAAGACAGCGAAAATTTTGTCCAAGGAATTCAAAATTGTTTTGGTCCAAGGAATTCAACATTGTTTTGGTCCAAGGAATTCAACATTGTTTTGGTCCAAGGAATTCAACATTGTTTTGGTCCAAGGAATTCAACATTGTTTTTGTCCAAGAAATTCAACGTTATTTTTGTTAAGGGAATTTTGTTCACGTTTAGTTCACATTGGAATTACGAGTCAGTTACTAATTTGAGAAGTTATAAGCCATTAGCACCCGAATTTGTAAAATTGTTATATATTAATATAGTTGGTATAAATACAATTTATTTGTATGTATTTACCATAGTTGCTATGAATGAAGCTCGAGGCAAACTGGCAGTTGTACGGCAGTGTTGACGTGGAAAACAACAGTACAGGGGTGCGGCAACACAACTTCCTTTTTTCAGAGCGCTTTGCTTTGAAAACAAGGAAGTTGTGTTGTCACGCCCTATACACGCACCTCACAGGTTCAGAATACGTCAAACAATATTTCGAAAAAAATTGAACAAGAGTTGTCGGATATGTTATAAATTACATTTAATTCAAAACACGTACAAGATTTAGTGTGTGCTATAAATTATTTGTAATCTAAAAGACACTATATTTAGTATGCGTTATTAGGTCTGTTTTATTTAAAACACATATTATGTTTAGTGTGTGTTGTCCATTACATTTAATTTAAAAAAACATTCTGTATTCAGTGCTACGGGCGCTAACGGATCAAGACTAAAAAAAGCTAACCTTAATATCTCCTCAAGAAGATCGGTTCGTTGTTTTCATATGAATATATACGGAAGAAACTATTATTTTGTGGTCAAAAAATAAATAAGCTCATAATTTTAAACAACCCGAGTGATTAAGCATACATTTTGAGGAATTAATTTTCTCAACTACTTTTGCTGTAATAAATGGAGCTTTAAAATCATGCTTCTGAGTTTAATTGTCTAGAAAGTTAGAGATTCTTGTTCCATGTCGTGCAAATACAGCATTTATTTTATCATAATCATCGTTAGTATTATTATTATCATTACATTTGATAATTTTGCTGTTGCTATGTTAACACCTGATGTAAAGAAATTACAAAGTATGAAATACTCATGAATTAAACTAACAGAAAATCAACTATTGAACAATAAAATCGATGTTCACAGCTTGTAGATTCAAGATTTACAGGTCCAAGTTATTGTTTTGATCTGCTGTCAATGAGAAATTTTTTGAGTCTAAGCTGATCTTTATCAAGCAAGTAACCAAGTCAAAATTTCAGGCTTAAAACTAAATAATTTCCATAAGTTTAACTTTGAAATCTAAGAGTGTATTTGGACTAGAAAATTTAAATCTTCAGAAGTAGAATTTTTTAGTTCACATTAAAAATCACAACTTCACTGGATGAATTTGTGTTAGTTCTCAATAACAGGTGGTAACTGGTGTATTTAACTAGAAAATTTGAGCATTTGAAATATAAAGGGTATTTTTCAGCAATTGATAAAATTTCAAATTTTATGGAACGTTGAATTTGGCTGAGGATTTTTTTTTGATGTGATGAAAACTTTGTATCTCTGTCTTACAAAGCTTATTTTTCTGAAACAATAACGAAACTCGTGTTACAAAATGTCATACCGCAGGTTTTGCTACGGCACCGAAACTAGCATCATAAAACAATTGTACCATGAAATTGCGCAAACGTTCGTGTTTGCCTATTTAACTTTGTAGCAGGCGTTTTTATAACTGCTTCTGTCTTTAAAATTAAATGAGTTGTGAGAGCTAAAAAATAACGTACGAGTTCACAAACATTGTTTACACAACGATAAAGCCTCTACAAACTATTAAAATTAGGTGTAATGTTTCACTGAAGCGCAGGCATTATAATATTTGACATAACCAATTTTTGAACTTGACTTCGTCTTATACTCAATCCTTCAAAGTTGTAGTTGTTGCCATAAGGTGCTGCTTTCGACGCTTCGCTCGAACAATCGAAGGAAACTTTACATTGATAGTGACAATAATAAGTTGGGTGAAATCGTCTCTTACGTCTACGAAGAATACACAATTATATCCTCATTTGGCTAGTACATGGAAGCAAAAGGGGTGTGAGCATGAGCACCTTTACAAGTCAATCTAGAAGTCTAACCAGTTCAACCGAACCGATAAAGCAAGTTATGGCACAGACTAGATTTCTGAGAGCCAACATGACATATCAGTGAGCTGTGAGATCAAATAATTAAGATTCGTTAAAATATTCAACAGTTTTTTACATCGTTACTTATGTCTGCATCATGGTAACAGCATTATTACCGAGGTCTGTATAATGGTAACAGCTTTGATGCCAGTTTGAGAGGAAAACCTTATGGTAAAGAAAACCAGTTTACAAAAAACATCTAAAAGTTACCATGAACTTTAATCTTTTCCATATTTGTGCAATATAACATCGAACTGATTCATAAGTTAACAATTAACTACAGTACCAGTATAATAAAGTACATCTAATAAACAAATCTAAAGTTCATTCAATCACAACGAAAACTCCTCGAAACGTAGCGCCTATACAAACACTGACAACTACACGAACAAATCATTACAAAGTTGCGTACTTTTAATTGTTTTTCCTGTGAAAACGATCACCGAACTCGATAGTTTTGTTAAGGAGGAAAGAAAACTGAACATAAGAATAACACCATTATCTCTAGAGGGAGAAATGGTCTCTTCGTAACATAGCAATTTGCATTGAAATTTAAATTTCCTCAATTTCAAAGGCCATTTAAAAATGTTGTAACTCTGAAACTCAGTTAAGTCTGAGCTCAACCACTTCCTATTTGGAACGAGACGCACATCATTGCACTAATAAAGAACGTCACTACGGAAGAAACACACTTAGAAAATTTCAGACAGATCTGCCTGACTTCGTCCTTGCAATTGATCGTTCCTGAAGAATGATCAGTATTGTCATCAGCCTGCAGATCTGCTTGTATTAATACATGGCAATGATCATTCCTAAAGCATCAGTATTGTCATGAATGAGCGAGTCCCGGGTATGCATATTGTAAAGTACATAGGCTAGTCCTAAACGTGGCTTAAAATTGTACAGCACTCAGAACTATGTAGATGTCGAATCAAATCCTTACTAATAAGCGTAATGACATCTTCCAAAAAACTCAATCTTAATACTGAACCTCTTCTAAGCCTTCATTGCTCGACAAGATTTGCAGTTGATATACCAAAACGAATTCTTCATTCGCCCAAAAGCAATAGAATATCTACGACCCAGAGGTCTCAAATACGACACTCCTGGAATCTAGGGTGAAGAATGGATGCTTTTTCCGGAAAAAGATTATTGGATTCGAATGTCACTAAACTTCTCAAGACTTGCTTTCATAACAAGAAAGAGAAAAGGTTTCTGAGGGCAATACTATGAGGACTATTGGTTCGATGCGAGGCAAAGTCAACTATGAAATAGATTTCCAAGAAAAATTGTATAAGGTGAAATTGTTATCAAACCTACGTATAAAAATTCTTCCACTGAGTTGTCGTGAAGCTGAAGTACTTTGCTATGGACACGGTTCAAAGATTACTTTTTACACATTTGATTCAGGACTACACTATTAATAAGTATTTTGGCAGTAAAATACATTCAGTTTGTCTCATGAGACAAAATACAACAAATACTGGTGACCAAGTAACCTCGTTCACTTCCAATACTGTAGAACACATCAATGTTCATATTCTGACACTCGGCAAAAATGGCTATTTTAGAAACGTATATAATATGAGCAATTATTAATCGTGTCACACTGGATTTTCTTCATCCTCTTTCCCATCTTCTTCTTCTTCTTCTTCTTCCTCTTCTTCCTCTTCCTGGGCATCACTGTACGCTGGATGTTCACATATTGTGTAGTAGTGCCCGCCATACAATACGCCCAGCTCTCTCAAAGAGTCTCCTCGTATCATTGCTTTGATAGTCCAGTTAAAGCAGTCTTCCTCTGACTCACGGTCGAGTCTTTCAACATCAACAATTTTAGAGGAAAGACGATCTAATATAACACCGATATCTTTGATGGATAGATGACGCTTAACATCGATAGAAGGTTGATCTATCAACAAAAGAAATTTCTGACAAAGTTGTCCGTCATCGTCATTGGTTGTATTTTCAGTTTCAGATTCTGAGCTATCGCCATCTTTTGGATGGCGAATCTGAGGTATAGATTGTTTTTCTAGGCTAGAAGAAGATGCACGATTATAGTCTGACTGGAAGCGCACATGAGAAGAACTTTTGTGAGGAATACTTGTGCCAGCATGGCCAGTTCTAGATGGGGCAGGTTTTCCAAGCACAGGACTTTGGGTGCCCCCACTAGTTGAGTGGGCACGTCTGCCCTCTTGCTGTTGCTGTGTTGGTGAAGTTGTCGGCTTTAAGACCTGGAAAACATCAAAATGTTAAAACCTGATTTGCTAAGATTGAGAAAATTTAATGGATTGTCGAGATAGCACAAATTTAATTGATTGTCGAGATACGGGAGCTTTCATCTGTTATGAAACTATTGTTTTGCTTTTAAATGATCATTTTGATTACAGAAATCAAGGAAATATTTTACTTGAATATGTTATGATTTTTTCAGACAAACATTATGCTGATATGTTACATGTTATTCTTGTACTGAAAAAAATTCGGGGCTGTAATAAAATTGTCTGAAGGCATAAAAGCACAAACGAAACAAGCTGTGTAAAGTAGGAAATAATCAGTCCAAAAATGTTTTAGCAGATATTTAATACAAATTTCTATGCTATAAAAACAAAATAGTACAATCTACTGAATTAATAAATGCAACTCGTACTACTATGATGTTGTCATTTATGAAACTTTGAAGCCATTAATGAATTTCGAACGCAATCAACCATTTTGAAAATAAGACATTTTTAACTTGTGTTTCCTTCACTTCAAAGTATATTCAGGTCTCGAAATTTATATACTTTATTCATCGGGAAAAATGGTTAGAAAAGGGACTTTTACAGAATATTAGGAACCTACTTCAAACACAAAATATTTGTTAAATCTCAACCAGGTTTAACATTTTTATTTAGTGGCATTGAAATTTATTAGTTTTTGTCACTGATGAAAACTTTCATGAACTCTTTAATTAACCTTAAAATTAAACATAGCAAAACTTCTCAGTAGCTCTTACGGGCAAATCATTATGACGAATGTTGCTGCAAAATGACACTTAGTGGATAAAATCCAGAAACTGTTCATTTTAAAAAAGAACTCTTGCCCAAATTTGTACTACACGAAGGCATTAAGGGGATAAAATATATTCATTAGACAGTAGTTATTTTAATGTGAAAGTTGAAGTACTTCAGTTAGTAAAACTCGATAGCTTGAAAATCCATGACTGGTTTTCGAAGCAGTGGAGCACATTGAAGGCTCGATCGCTTTAATGCATTCATATGAAAATTCATTCATCCTGCCGATAATATGCAGAAATTGACTAAAATATAGACAAAAATTAGTTATTGGTTATTCTTAATGAGTATTTAGTTAGTCGACATGTATTGACTGCTTTCTACTTATTTGAGTATTTGTTCAGCATTTTTAATGGGCGTAGAGTTGCTAGAGGTTATAGGCTGGGTTCCATCCACCAAGTGCTCTTTTGCCACTTCTTGTTGTTCGTTTGCAGCTTTTAACGTAATACCCAAGAGTCGGACATCTGCGTGAATAGATAGATGCTGCTGCGAAACCTCAGCTGCGGCCTTTCTTCTAGATAAATAGCAAGGTACGCTAGGAAAGATTTTTTTTGTGATCCTGAATAAAAAACAATGAATTTTTCTTGTAAAACGTACAGCAGGTTATAAAATATTTTCTTGAACGTTAGAAATTTGTAATTAGAGACACCAGATTGTGTTCTCTTTTGAATAATTGTATCAGAAAATCATTCCTGATGCGCACTTGGGCTTGAATGAGATAAACTTTGGGCATAAATTTATGTTCATGATTTGAGTATCGTTTATTTTCTTTGGAACATGTTTGGGTTTTGTTGTAGATAGGTAACTAAGCGAGCCTGAGTATAAACAAGTTTCAAGATTAGAAGCTCAATTGAAAAAACGATTAATTTGAAACAAGTTACTTTCAGTACGGATATTTTAAGTTAAAGACTTTTTCTATAGTATTCAAAGTATTTTCCTTACGGGAATTCACTATTTTTTACAGAAAATATCATGACACAGAGAGCTGTCAATAATTACATTAAATATCTAACTAGATGAAAAATTAAATCTGAATTTCAAATGCATTAGTTCAATGAAATGAAAACACTTATTGCGGAAAAACTACTCTCATTCTCAAATGAAAAGAAGAAAAAGTAATAAATGGCAACTAGGTTCTAAAATTTAATATTTCAATCCGTACAAAATATGTTAAGCATTAATTAGTTAAGTAATTAATTGATAAATGATGGTTACTTTATTCGAGCAACGGAAATATTTTGTATTGCATGCTTTTAAGAATTAGGGGCAGCCTAGCATGATGGAGCAAATTGTTGATGGTCTTCCCGTATGTTATTGAAAAATTTAATCAAAATGTTAAGTTTTTACTTGTGTAATTGAAAGCTTCAATTATGTTAATTGGCTTCGACTACGTTATTGAAAAATTGAAATAATATATTGACTGTTTTCGCTTATATTGTACAAAAATGATTGTATTATCAAAATTTTTTACTATTCTAATTGTTTGTGATACTTTTAAGAGAGTTTCTTCGAATATTTCGTAAAGTGTTAGGAATGCAAAAAAATATACGTATTGTGTGACAATGGTAAAAACTGGAAGCTTTAAGCAAAATGTAATTAGGCATTTCATGTCAATGAACTCTTCTAGTGACCAATGGAACAATATTCATCTTCAAATTTACATTCTTTTATTTCGACTTGCAGGCTGATAATGATTTATTAATGTTTATCTATCTCTTTGAGAAAATAAAATTTATAAGTATTCAGTGAACAATTATATAACCATTTACATATATGTTTTATATAACATTTCTCGCACTGATGTGTAGGACAAGCTCACTGTAGAGAAATTATGTGAAATTTATCCATAATATTATAATCAATGAAGCAAACTTCCAAGACGATGAGAGCTTTTAAACTGGTTGCTGATTTTAAAGTAAATAAAGCTGATTCCATCAAAAAGACCCTAAACAAATACAAGGATTAACGTCATTGACTTATGTAGTTATTTTTCTACAAAATCAAAGTGCTCCCCTCAAAATCACAGTAAAGATGTAGATCTATTGACTATGGAACAAGCCTTAGTTCATGAGAAATTTTCAGTAACTCGAAAAGTTTTTAGAAGCTTTACAATACATGAAAGTTGCGTAGTCAATGCAGTCAAAGAACTAAACTTTCGGATGTTTAAATCTTGTTCAGCGCTCCGTAACGAGAGAAATAGAATCTAACATTCTAGCGTTATTTCGGATTGTTCTAAGGATTGTGAGAGATTAGTTCGCAACATCAAGGCTAAATTAATACAAGTGGAGTCATATTTGCAAGCCAAGCGACTGAGAAACTTCGGGTAGAAACAAGCTTAAGAAATTGTGAAACTGGGAACTAATATAAAAACAAAAATGATCTGATTACATGTCTGTGATGACCTTGCTACAAAAATGGTTTATCTAATTGCATGTATTAAGCTAACTATAAAGAAGGTCTACTAACATGTCTATGACGACCATGTTTTAATAAATGTTTACCTGAATAGCCATGGTAGAGTAACTGTTGAAATGGTCTGCTAACTTTTCTGTAGAAGAGTTTTGGTCAAACTGCATACCCCTGACGCTTTACGACTTTCTGATATCTCTTGTTAAGTTAAGAAATTAGTTAAGAAAAAACTGCGAATACCAAATGTTGCATAGTTTTAAACAAAAAACTTTTTCTTGTTATGTGTAAAATAAAATTCCTCATATGTGTTTTGCTCTCAGTAAAACTAATCGCCATATTTTCATTTAGTTGTACGAGTCTCGCATGAACCCGCGTAGTTACAAAACTCGTTGAATTTCCTGTGATGTTTTTACGTGATTTGAAAAATCACTGATGAAATTTAGAAAAGTTTATCTGAAGATGAAAGAAGATGTTTCATTATTTTGCCCCAACATGCCAGTGGCCCAGTTAATATACAGTTTGTTTTATAGGTTACCTAGCAGTGCCCAGCTGTTTCGGAAGAAAGGCTCGCAGCCATAGTGTCTCTCTCAGCAACACCTCTCACCACCTCGACCTTCAACACCCGTCTTCGACTCCTCAACTCCTTGCGTTTATCCCTCCTTGCGTTTTTCCAACGTTCGTAGGCATAAACTAAGCCGATAGACAATGTTCCCGAGTCCATGGCGAACGATTAGCTTGAAAAAATCTCAATAGTACGAAAGTACTTATCAGTTCACAAAATATTATTGATTGCCTTAGACAATATACAAACAAAACATGTGGGTCTTAACTTGAAGTATGTCTAGTAGCCACCATTGATTGCACCAAGGAGAGTTTTATGCACACGTAAGGCTACAACTAATAATAAGTTTCAATAGGAATAACGACGTCATTTTCATCTGGTGAGGACTGACTTTGTACAGTTCACACTGACTGATGGAATCATATACTCGCAAAATTAATACTTGACACATACATTACACAAAAATTAGCTAGCATCAGACATTGAAACTTTGTTAATGTGGAAACAAAATTAACTGCATAATTTACTACTATTGTTCTTGCGCCAATATCTTGCGAACAATGAAAGCATAAACATGTTTTCCTGGAACAAAAACTGAAAACATGGTTAATTCATGCAACCATGTAGACTAGTCATAAGCATAAAATTAATGGAAATTTCATATATATACACATACCTTAAATGCTTAAATATGGGACACAAACATCACATCACGTGTAGGATCTGGATTGTTAGAAGCAGTTGAGGTAGTTGCACTCAGAAACAAGGAAGCATTTCCTGACAGCGGGGCCTAACCTATGTATAATTGGGACCTACCCTAACGTCTGGTTTCTCTGCAGAACAATCCAGTTTATGAATTAACTTTGATTTCCGTCGTTTGTGGTGTCTTATACATCAATTTATGGATACAGTTGTAAATTTAGAATAATTAGTTGTTGAAATGAGACAGGGGTGTCCGAGTTTGTCATGAAATTAAAGATGATTTTAGTCTGTTAGGGCAAAATGTATGATAATTTATAGTGATCCCAGTTCAACCGAGCTGAACTTTGAATGGAGTGTTCAAGTCTTTTGTAGAATTAAATGCAATTTCAGTCAGTTGTGAAACGTTGCTAGAAAATTCACGGAAATCTGCGTTAATTCAGTTTGAAGTCTGACAGGACACGGTGAGGTAAGAATAAGTCTAAACATTGAGCACCAGTTTCGTCTGAACGCATCATAGACGAGATTTAAATTATTTTCGGTTTATTGTACTGTTAACGCGATGTTAAAATAGCATCATTAAAATTAAGTTAGCGATTCGTTTGGCAATATACCAACTTAAGTTTATCATGCATGCTCGGTAAGCACCAAACTCTTAACTAACTCTAGAAGAATAGTATAATAATCTAACAGTTACCTTACCACTAAATTTGCATTGCTTGAAAAGCCAAAAGACAGCATTTTTAAAACATTTTCAGAGTGTTATCAATAATATAAATTACCATCAAAAACTTCGAAATAAACTTTTTCTGAAATTTTGCATTTGGGTTTCACCAAGGAGCAAAAAATGAGGCTGATATTCAACAGCACGTTAGCAAAAATTTAAAAGATTAAACGAACAAGTTTGATCAATAGCTCTGAACTTATGAAATGTCGTAAGTTTTATCCATTTCGGCTTCATTAACGTAATATTTGACTAGCATGAGATAATATTTTACACTGATCAAGGAATTTACACGAATTCCATACTACCAAATGAGCTCCATGTTAGGTTTATGTTAGTTATCGTTTCGTTAGCGGCATTCTAGGAGGATTAGGTGTAGAAGTAACTAGTATTGATTTTTCATTTCACGAGAGCAATTTCGATGATAACATTCACAGGACGTCCATTAGCTTTTTATGGCGCTGTAAAATAAACGGCTACACCTAAATATCATCAAAGAGAGTTTAAAATATCCTTACAAAATTGGCAGTATCTTAGGCAGTGAAGAAGTACGTGCATCCGTAAGCGGATTTTTTAAGTCCATCAAGACAAAAAACTTGAAGATACATCAACGTATCTCCTCGTTGCCAGTGAATAGCTCTACTTGGATTGGCAGGACAAGAATGTCTAAAAGGATTTTTACAACCACAACGAGAAATGTTTTGGGCGGAAATAGAACACTGTCATTCGCCTCTCAGTAAATTAGGAAGCATCCTTTCATGACATCGTACTAGTATCTTTTGCATCAACAACAATTGCATGGCTGGTCATGGATCCGACACTTCGATTGTTGCTGTTCTTGCTGTTGCTGCTGCTTCTGCTGCTGCTGGTGGTGAATTTCTATCTGCTGCAACTCCAGCTGCTGCTGATGCAACTGTTCCTGAAGCTGCTGTAAGTGTTGCTGTTTCTGTTGGGCAGTTAGCGTAGTCTGTTGGGACGTTGTTTTAGTTTGGGCATGCTGTGACGCTGGTTTAGCTGGCTGCTGCTGCGGATGATGATGATGATGAGAAGGAATTTGAAGTGATTGAGAATGAATCTGGACTTGGATTGAAGGAGATGGGCTTTTGGAAGATGTTCGATGAGGGTGTTTTGGGTGTTGTTGATGAGCTGGAAGTTGCAAGGTCTTAGGAGATGAGGACTTTTGAGCCTGAAGTGTCAAAGGCGAGTAAGAATGAGGAGTGTGGAGTTGAGGAGACGATTTCCCGTGGGAGGTTGTGGAAGGAGGGGGCGATGAATGGGCAGGCAGCTGTGGAGAGGGAAAAGCGGGCGAATGAGTTAAAGGAGAACTGATTTTTACAAGTTTTTGAGTAACCTGCTCTTCTAGAGTTAGAGGAGAAAGAGCTTTACGAGCTTGGGTGGCTATGGTTAGCTGTTGTTGTTGCTGCTGCTGCAAACTGAGAGGTGATAATGGTTTTCGCACCTGTTGAGATGACGGTTGTTGCTGTGGTGGATGATGGTGGTGACGTTCCCTTCCGGACAAGCGACCGCCCTCTTCATGGAGAGTGCAACAGTGGAAATCACATTCTTGCTGTTCTCCAGTGGGAGAAGAACGTGTCGGAGGAACTGGTGTGGGATGGCCGCGTGTGCAACATTCGGGAGTGTGAACGTGAATTACAGAGTGGCCGGATTCTACTGAAGAACCTTGCCGAGACAGTCGCCCAATATAAGAAGTTTTGTGTTCACCATCGTGGTTCACCACAGGACCCTGGCAGAAGAAGAAATGAGTCACTCTGAAATGAGTTCTCTGACAGGAGAAGTAGTGACTTTGTGCAGAGTTTACATTCTCAGTAGATGCTTGTATTGCACGGAATGAAGTTTACAGGCATATTTTAATCATTATTTAAGGACATGGTTACACGACAGAAGACTAATAGATGCTATAAATAAGGTAGGTTTTTGGAAATTGCTAGATTAAGCACACTTGGTATGGAAATATATCATAACAAGCACAAGTCCTGGCAGTCATTGTCTGAAATTCATATGACATCACGAAATACTTCACAAACAACCTGATAAGTTCAAAACAAGGACCAGATGGTAGCAGAAGTGAATAAATTTATGTACTATTCTGCACACAAAATTAAATAAAAATGAGATTCATGCTTCGGTGCTTTCGTTCATTATATATACCAACTTAAGTTACTTATACATACTCATCCTCCACCCTCAAAAAATAATCATGAAAAACCAACTTTGATCTAGATCTCGTATGTAAAATAGTACGTGGTATTTCGTTCTTCCTCTTCTAGTTGTCGTGAAGAAAATCGACATCGATGTTTACATTTTATAGCAAGGTCAGCTTATTCCGATTCAAAAATGAGTAATTCCAGCCGCAATCAAGTTGAAAGCAGAAAAAAAGACCAAACGATTTCATCACCTACCACTTGCCAAAGCTTGTCCCTACCTTCAGTAGAGATTCTGTACACAAACGAGACGAGTAGACGAAAAAAAAGAACGATAAGAAAATAATGTAACTGAGCTGAAATATGATATTATGAACCACTTATCAGTATTCATCCATACTTGATGACGAGATTGTATGTAGGAATGAGACTGGTAGCTGAAAGAAAGACACAGATAGGAAAAACAGCGTAACTGAGCTGAAATATGATAATATAAACCACTTATCAGTATGCGTTAATACTCGGTGACGAGATTCTGTATAAAATTGAGACCAGTTGCTGAAAGAAAAGAGAACAATAAGAAAACAGCGTAACTGAATTTCTTCATACCTGGTGCAACGACCCTATGTCGTTGATAAGGGTTTCTTTCTTCCCATCTCTGAGGATAGTGGTGACGGTGCCGTGGATTACTCCCCCAGCACCAGTGATGGAAGGCGTGGTGGATAACACAGCGTGGGAGGTCACGGCATCTGGATGCCGTTGGACGGCACTTTCACCTATTCCACTGACTATCACTCTTGCGGTGCCCGCTGGTTTCCGTGGGGATGCTGCGAAATGTTTAAGTTCTTTAAAATAGAAATGATTGAAGCAGTGATATCATATGAAATGATTGTTGCGGTGTAGAGCCCAAGATACTAAAGTGAATGAACTTTGGTGTGCCAGCGAAGTGATTGTTGCTGTGTAGAGCCTAAGATTAGAAAGTGAATAAACATCTGGTGTACAAGTGAAGTGATTGACGAAGTGATTGTTGCGGCGTAGAGCTCATGACAGGGAAGTACATAAACTCTGGTTTTAAATATGAGTTGATAATTTAACTCCTAGGGTTTTGACACAATAATTTGCGGTTGACAAATATGAAGGTGTCAGTAAGGCTATGGGTTTAAAAGTGGATCGGTTATTGCTTTTACAAGCTTGGCGGAACAAAGTGCATGAAGTTTTGTATGTGATGACTTCAAAAAAAAACATATACATACATTATGTACAGAGAAAAAGAGGTAATGAGGAATGCGAATACGTAGAGCTGCAGAAGCCTTGTTACTGATGCAAACAAGACCGTGCTGTATGATAGGTTCTCTTAAAAAAAAGTATATATGAGGTGAGGTTTCAATGAATTACCAGAGTGCTTTTGTAGGATGCTCAAATTTCCACCTTCCTGGTCGGAAACAGTTGGTGCGCAGTATGGAAAATATTCTGGCATTAATGGTCCCTAAAACATTCAGAAAATTGATTCTTTTTCTTTGTTTCTTGTACTGTTTTGAAGTATAATGTGTAGCACTGAAAATTTAATGTATGCGTTAAATTTTTAGACCATTTTTCCTTCTGCACCAAATGTTTCTGATCAGAGACAGTATTGTATATCTTCGTAGTCTAGGTAAGTGCAAAAGTGACCAAATGGGAAAAAAATTTCACATCATAATGCGATTAAGCGAGTCACATCATTCATGTAAACCAGAGCCTTGTGGCTCCAAGTCTTTAGAAAATGAGTTTTCTTAATTCATTGAAGTAGTTTTTTAGTGTTAAAATAGGCTTTTATTAAAAACACCCGTCAAGCAGACATGTAAAATCATACTGACGAATTGGAAAAGATCAATTGATTACATGAGTTTTTTTCAGAGTTGAGATTCACAATAATTTAACACATTTCTTTCACTTTTACTACATGACACGCTGAGTGTGTACTGGTTTGTCTATACTTCATTGTGATAAATTCCAACTGAAGAAACGCATTTACAAAACCACGTTCCAAAAAGCTGATAAACAATCTTAAGTACACCTGTATCTCGTATCTCAGCTTTAAAAACATTCATCATTCGAAGTGAAGTAGAGATGAATGCAAAAAACTGTATTTAAATATATCGATTAGGTGGACATTGGCATTAGCGTCATGCTACACCCACAAAGATCAGGTTCATGCTCAGATAAGGAGTTTAAACACGCACTTAACCATAAATGGACCACTGTCTCTCCTGAGGTACATTAGGCATAAATCCCTTCAGTTTATATTCTAAATGCTTCGTTTAAAACTTAGGGGAAATTACATAAGACCTAGTAAAGTTGAGTGATAGTTTACGTAATATTCTGTTCAGTCAAAAATATCTTGATCATTAGAAGGTTGAGTTAGAAAGTTATTAAAATATGAATGTCACTCATACTAGTTTGACATTTCACTTATCAGCAATAACACAGAAGCCGTATTGGCTTAGCATCTTACACTTGTAAGAAATCAAAAGCATGTTTAAATTACCCTCCTTTGAGAAAAAATATCAGTCCTTCTTGAAAGGCATCAATGAATGAAGTCGTGTCTAGTTATTCGCTTTCAATTACTGGAAATGTGTAGGCTGTAGAACATATTTGAACGACCGATTCTTGCAGGCCATTTGAGTAGATTTTAAAACTTGTTTAAACTACTACTGATTCTTGAATATAATTCTCTTTACGCCCTGACGAGCATCACGCAATGTTATCAACTCAGTTGTATATATAATGTACACAATAAATGTTGATGAAGCGTTATGTGGGTTGTTCCATGCTTAAATTGTAGCAAAAGATCGAAGAATAAAAATTTGGCTGAGAGCTGCGCGAATTTGTTTTGTACCGAAATCGAGATTCATAACTTGAAACATAGCTTTCAAAATAAAAAAGTGCTACTTAACATGATGAATTTTTCTGAAAGAGTTGTCTTAGTTTGAAATGGAGTCATTGCGAAGATTTCTGTAGATGTTACGAATTTTAATGCAGGTAAAGCCAGTAATTTTTATGGAAGAAACCGTTTTATGTTTGCCATCAACAGTACTTTGTGAATAATTACGTACAAAAGAAGTTGTTTTAAATCTGATCTAAAATAGATAAGGATGATTGTTCTTTGAAGAGACCCGTTAGAAGTTAGAAGCAAAAGTACTATCATGAATGAGTTCTAACAGGATATTACTTCAGAAATATCGAAAGAATTCTTCAATAAGAGATTTAATTCATAAATGAATCAACAAAAAAGAATTGATTCGGTCCTAACGAAGCATGAACGTGAGGTAAAACCGCCAATTTTGAGGCCTCAGTTGAAGCAACTTTACGATTGAGTCACAATCAAGAATGCTTTAGAAACAAAGAACTCGTTGAGAAATTAGGAAGTTTTGATGCGATCTAATACTGCCAGACTGCCAAGGTTTCGTACCATGTTGCAGAGGGGGTCCACGGTTGCAGGGATCCCACGACAGCACCACGGTTATCTTGCCGTACTGGTCCATGACTTTCCAGACTGGGGCTTCATCGTGCAACCCCAATGAGTAGATCGTCTCACACACAATCTTCGGGATGGCAGTAATAGCTGCGAGTGGGAGAGTTTTCGCGTTACCTCTTATCCTTCCAGTTGAGTCACAGTTGTGCACCCCAAAATCAACTTTTCAAATCTGGCTTCAAGCAATTTTGAAATCGATGATATCGTTTGCGAACGTGGCTTTTTATGAAGCTCTCAGTATTCCAGTTGAGTGACAGGTGTGCATAATTTTTCGCATGCTTGAATATTGAAATCCGTAAACTTTTGTTTATGGCATTGCGTATTAGCACCATCTCGTTTCCTCACTCAAGGAGGAACGCCTGTTGGGTACCTGACCATGAATTTTTCGTGTTTTTGTGTTTAAATTTGTAATTTTTAAGATTTAGGACACATGTTTTCATTTGATATAACACGTTTCATTTGAGGAAAAATGTTGTTTAGTACCCTATTTTTCTCCAATGAATCAATCAGCGACAGATTGACTTACAGACATTATTTTGACGAAAAATTTTGTAATGAAAATTTGAACTTTGCTCTGAATAATTTTGGGACTTTGACTGACACAAAAATTAAAAGCATTTGATTGTCAAACTGTTGAATTATTTGAATCAGCTTCCAACTCCGATCAATTTCTGGTTTGCAACTGTTGCAATACATTGCTTCGTTATTTGTGATTCAACACAAGTTAACTAAAATATGAGACACATGAGTACGTCAGTCATTTTTATTGAAACAACTTTCAAAGAATTTAGTTGTTTACGTAATCGACCGAATAAATTACGATCTCAAAGATAACTTGCAGATTTTGTGGTGCCAACAAATTTAGACAAGTTGTAGTTTCAAATTTTTGGAAAAACGTACAAAGTTTTCCATCCTCAACATCAGTTGAGTTGCAAATTTCAAGGAGGATGATCGATGAATGTTATGATCAATGAAGGATCAATGCCTTATTCTAGTTTAACATTCTAGTTTAATATTTAAATAGATGATATTTGATTGTGAAATCCAGAATCGTTGAGGCCACCGATGGCTAGAATACCAATCCTGAAAAAGGAATTATAGTTCCAAATTTTTCTGAAAGCAGAATTGTAATTTCAAATGATTACAAAATTTTGGACTTTTTATAATTTGAAAAAATTAGGTGAGACTTCAAAAATAATTTCAAAATGAAGTTGGATTTGAGGCTGCCACGAACTCCCTCACTCGCTCTGCTGCTTACCTTGCCCGGGCCCTATTCTATTTTCATCTATAACTTCCATTTTCCATGTTTTCGTGAAGTTATCCTACATATTTGTCATACTTTTGTGAAGACAAATGTTGTCCATACCTCACCGGACCCTATCCTACATATTTTTCATGCTTTTATGAAGAAAAATGCCGTCTACAAGGTAGAAAAATGCAAACATCTTTTCGAGGACATAATTTTCATTTTTCATATTTTCGTGATGAAAAAATGCTCTCCATAGGATAAAAAATGTAACCAACTTACAACCTTTTGAAATGGACATTGGTGGGAGATAATCGGAGAACAATTCTCGATAGAATAATAAATTAGAAGGGGAAAAACTGGAATATATGAACCCGCCATATCTAGGTGAAAAACTTGAAAATTTGTTCAATCACAAAATTTTGATTTGTTTTTTAAAAACATTTGTTCTTATGGCGTGGTCTAGCGCTAACTTTACGTATTGTGGAATAGTGTTGTCGTTTTAGTGCTTTGAATAATTTCTATGGAGATTTTAACGGAGACTCCCCTCTCTATGTACTTCATTAACGATTTTACGAAATTTACTTCACATTTTTCGTTTGTTGTTTTAACGATCATAAATTTGTACGTAAAAACAGAAAAAATGAAATTTATGTATTTACACAATGAAGGCTATCCTCACCATTTTCAGGGCTTTATCACTTGGAATAAGGAAGTATTGATAACACAAGCAGTGATACAACACAAAATGAATAACAGTGATATTTTTATTATCTTAGCATCACAGAAAATTAAATCATTGACAAATGAAAACAACGAAATCATGCCATATGTTGGTCAATTTATTATTACATTGACTTAAAAACTCCCGAAAAACATCGAACTTAAAAATACAGAACATCAAAACAGGAAGACAATTTGTGCTTCAACTCATTGAAGTGGTCCGAGACCAGCGATGCTGGAGGGCAGGAGTGTTGTATTTATGAATACAAGTGGTGCTTTTAATCAATGTGAACATGCAGAAAAAATTAATATACAGGCCATCAGCTTGGGGATTAAGCACATGGGCAAGTTGTACAAAAGTGTAAAACTTAAACTAGTGACGTCATACTCATACGGAGAAAAAGGGTGGCACGGCGGAAAAGAATTTTCCGGTGGTGAAGTACGATTCACTGCTGAAGCTGAAGCGTTCCAACAATGTTGCTTTGCTCCAATTCATGACTTCAAACAGAAAAAATTCATAACCAGTAGGATTAAAATTCGTGCAGCGTAGTGTGTAGAAGAAGTCTAATTTCGATGAAAAAATATAAAATACCGGTAAAATCATTCTATGAATTTCCTATGGATGAGAAACACATTCGTAATTTCTTCGCGTTACTTTTAAGTAATATTTTTTAATATTTTGTCATCAGTAATCTTAATAATTAAGAAATATTTGTTGATATTTTGTTATAAAAAATCTGAATAATTATTCGGAGAAAGTTGCATAAAATTTTATTTAAAACTTTTTAGCCCCCTCAGTTAACATTGTACTGTGCGTTTCCGTATTTTAGACTAGCAAAAAAAGTCAAACATTAGCAGTCAAAAAAAGTCAATCATTAGGCATTAGAATCGACTGAAGAACATTTTATTTTCAAAATATTACATTATTTTTTGAGTTCATAGGTATCAGAAAAGAAATTAGGGAATTACGGTCATAAAATCCTGGTATAGACAAAGGAAACCCATTTTTCACACATGACGAATGAAATTTGGTTAATTTTATTTTACATACTGTGATGTGACGAATGGCAAAGTTGCAAGCTGCTGAACAATCGAAAAATAATTCTCTTCCTCATCAAAAAGTAATCAGAAGCGAGGGTAGCTGAGACGGACACTTGCAAACAGACGAACACTTGCAAACAGACGGACATTTACAAACAGACGGACACTTGCAAACAGACGGACACTTGGAAACAGACGGACACTTGCAAACAGACGGACACTTGCAAACAGATGGACACTTGCAAACAGACGGACACTTGCAAACAGATGGACACTTGCAAACATACGGACACTTGCAAACAGTCTGACACTTGCAAACAGTCTGACACTTGCAAATAGTCTGACACTTGCAAACAGACGAACACTTGCAAACAGACGGACACTTGCAAACAGACGAACACTTGCAAACAGACGGATATTTACAAACAGACGAACACTTGCAAACAGACGGATATTTACAAACAGACGGACACTTGCAAACAGACTGACACTAAAAATAATAAAGAGAACCTTTAAATAGAGGCTCAAGGTTCTGAGATAGTGAAATAGATTGAGACTTGCGTACTGTCGGAGGAAAAAGGCCGAGACTAACAAACTATCTGTTGGCAAACAGAATGACAGTCAGAAATCTAAACAGCACCGATAGAATAAAGTAGGGCAGAAAAAGAACCATAAAATAACTGGTCAGCCTATTGTATGGTCAAACAAATGTATTAATAGACAAACTGACAGAAAATTGGTCTGATTATAGTTTTATTGAACCATGAACAAAATCAGCAGCTGAGCGAGGAGAGACTTTGTGGACTTTAGAATGGTTTTTACTTGAACGAATTCTTGGGGCATCAAAACCTGACAAAAATTTTGCCGTAATTCACGAAGTATTCATTTTCATAAAATAAATGATTGGTTTTAACTAACAATGACTTTTCTTTATGAAGTGATGAAATTGTTTGCGAGTCATTGAAGAAAGTCCATTAATTGAGTGGCTAAAAATAACACTGATAGTAAAACTGTTTTCCTGAAAATAATTTTATTTTTTTCATAGAGTTTTAGCTACAGTTCCTGATTACTGGGCTAAAATGAAGGTTCTTGTTACTTTCATCAACATTCACAATGCAGTAAATGCGCAAAAAAATGATGGATGTGTTTCTCAATGAAAGGAATTGCCCTCCAAAACTACAAGACTTACGAACACCATTGAGGAATACACAAGGAAAATGAATGAAACTTAAAATGAAATGACAATGAGTGAAGAATTATATCTTGAGAATTTTTCGACGTCTACTAGTTCTATAGCTCCACCATACTAACATAATATTTACTAGAATTTATCTTCTTTTAGCTGGGGTAGTTAAACCAGGAATATAATAATAATAATAATCACAATGAGGACAATGATAAAAATGGTAATACGTTACTGAAAATATATTGCACTTCTCAGTTGACTCATTGAGTTCATATTTTTCAGCACCTTCCACCAGATCAGTTACCTCACGTTCTTTGTGCTACATCATTTGTGACTAAAGGGATGTTATTGCTGAAATTAATAAAGTGACATTCTGCTAGTTCTTGTAGTGAGCTCAGAGCCTTTTCTTACTTCCGTCAAACCAATGAGACAAAACCAGTCTTCTAGGGAGCAAAATTAAGACGTGTAGCTGGTCATGACCAGCACATGGAACATCATTTCTATGAGAAAAAACCAGTCTTCTGGGGCGAAAAATTGTAGTTGGTCATAGTAGCAATCATTTCAATGAGACAAAACCAGTCTTCTACCTAAGGAATAAAACTATGACCTGTAGCTGGTCATGACCAGGGAAAAGCTTAAACGCTTTTCAGAGATAACACAATGAGTTGCTCGCACATGATCAAGACTTAGTCATCACAAGAGATACAAACAAATGTTACTTTCCGGTCTTCATTCTACGCGCATGAATATAGTCCATACTGAACCTACCTGGATCACCAATAGATACACAAACAGAATTACTTTCCTGTTTCACGGGTTTGTTTAAATTCTACGTATATGAAAGCAATCTACATTCATAATTGTTTTAAAAACAGCGTTTCTTCCCTTGATTTGAAAGAGATCTAGGCTGAAGGCGCTTGCTACCTATAAAAGTCATACGGTAGAAATTTCGATGCCTAAACCTGTAAATTTATCGTTTTCAGACCGTGCAATTTTTATCGTCAGTTGCCTGCAACGGGGATTTGTCTCAAAAGGATCAATCCAGAATATAAAAAAGTGAAGATTAACACTTCAATATAAAATAAGTACGTCTAGGAGGTGAGGGAGGTGTTTGTTATGCAAGTAAACAACGGCACTAAGAAAGAAACGCTTCCAGTTTTAATCTACGCGGTATATATAGCAACTTTATGAAAGCAATTTCTTAATGGAGTAAACAATACAAGCAGCTTGTAGAAATTCAAAAGCAATATATTTGCCCATGTATAGGTAATCTATATTTTTAACACCTAAAAATAAGAGCGAAATGTAGCATACGTTCACAAACTGAGCTGGAATATGAGAGAAATAATACAACTTAAACAGGTTAAAATGACCAGTTACCGCATATCTTTTTCAAAATATTCGCATGTTAAAATAATTCTGTTAAATTATTTCTATATTTCTCAGTCAAGAAGCGAAACAAACTCAAAAATTGTTGATATAATGAAAAGTTCTAAATTATTATAGTTAATGGTCAATAATGACAGCGAGTCACTTTCATGAACAGAAACAGTTGGGGCACAAACTTTCTTCCAATACTTGTGTTGAACATCGTAAAGTGATGCATATTATCCCTGAAGTGATGCAGAGTAAGACTTATTATCCCTGAAGTGATGCAGAGTAAGACTTATTATCCCTGAAGTGATGCAGCGTAAGACATAATATAACTGAAGTGATGCAAAGTATGACTTATTATCCCCGAAGTGATGTAGAGTAAGATTTATTATCCCTGAAGTGATGCAGAGTAAGACTTATTATCCCTGAAGTGATGCAGAGTAAGACTTATTATCCCTGAAGTGATGCAGAGTAAGACTTATTATCCCTGAAGTGATGCAGCGTAAGACATAATATCCCTGAAGTGATACAAAACCATGCAGTTTTCATTCTGTCTCGCTTAATTCTTCTAGGAAAATAGTTTTTTGCATTTGTTGTACAATTTGCAGCAACACAGTACACTTGGAAAACACTTTTTTCAACTATTTTTCAAGGACCTGAAGTGCTTTTATTCTCACTATAGCATGTGAGTTCTTAAATAAGCTCGTGATTTACGAGGAAGTATCTCAAACTTTAATTGGTCATCATGTAAAAAAAACTGATGATTTTATTATTTTAGTTTACTTGCACATTCATTTTTCTACCGAAAAGAGCACACGCATGACTATTTACTGGTTACTAAGTTACCTCATTTATATGGTAAAATTCGAAATTTAATTTCGACTAAATTTCGATTGTGACGACATTTTTTTCCTATTTTAATTTAAATTGATGCGTACGCTAACAGGATATGCGTCAGAAAATATAGCAAAGCCAAGAACTGAATAAAAATTTTCATTGAAAGTAAGTTTGCCTAATATTTCAACTATGTTAAATTTCGAAAAATTCAATAAGAAAATCAATGGAAGATATTATTTTTCTTTACTCTGAATCCCAAATTTTTCAATGATTTTTGGTATAAATGAACTGTTTACGTTATGAAATTAGTAACATTAATGTAATATATAATTAATTAAACAGCAAGCTTTAAGCTTCACCACAATTAGTTGATTTACTGTACACAGCAGTTAACATAACGTAGATAACTCACCTTAAAGGAGGAGTTGCTTTCCTTCTCATGTTGCTAAGGGAAGAGGGTCTCTACATAAGGACCCTCATGTTACGTAGAAAAGAGGGTCTCTACACAAGGACCCTCATGTTACGTAGAAAAGAGAGTCTCTATATAAGGACCCTCATGTTACGTAGGAAAGAGGGTCTCTACATAAGGACCGTCATGTTACGTAGGAAAGAGGGTCTCTACATAAGGACCCTCATGTTACGTAGAAAAGAGGGTCTCTACATAAGGACTCTTTTGTTCCGAGGAAAAGAAATTGATGATGACGGAAGCTTTAATGCTGGTATAAGCATCGTAATGATTTTTATGTAATTCTAGGGGTTTGACGCATCATATTTTTTTGCTCTGATTGTTCAAACTTCAGCTGGATACCAATGCTCACCTCATTGGATCCACAAAAAAACTGTGTTGTAGATGTTACTGTATTCCATGGACTACAGTTATCCATAAATTACTCCACTCCCTGATTCCCGTATTTTCATCATCATCGTGTTCTTTAGATTACCTTTTTTTGAAACTGTAATAACTCCATTACCATATTTTTTGAAACCATTCTCTCTGCTGTACCATATTCTCGTCATCATCGTACTTTGGAACCATTTTCTCCGGATTTACAACCGTATTAATTACTCTGAACTACTGCACTACCAGGATTTGCTCACCTTGTCTAATAGCCTCGACGCCAGCTGGATACCAGTGTTCGCCTTGCCGTAGCAAAAGGAAAACCGTGTTTTCTGGTAGGCTACTAAAGTACTCCGGGTCGTCCACGTGTGTACCATCTGCCTCTAGAACAACTCGCACCCGTACCTCCCCCAGCTCCAACTTCTCGCGGCCTGTAACATAAACCTGATGTAAAATTTGCTTGAAAGTGAAAGGATTTTATTCTATTGAGCAAAATCGCGCGAACAGAAAATTTAAAGCGGGTATGAGTTAGAAAATCTGGGGTAGAGTTTGATTACAAGTGAAAAAATTCTATTCTATGGAACAAAATTACGTGAACAGAAATTTTAGGGAGGGTTTGGGTAGGAAAATCTGGTGTAAAATTTGTCTAAAAGTGAAAGGGTTCTATTCTATTGAGCATTTCCACACAATTAGAGACAGACCTGATGTAAAATTTGCTTGAAAGTGAAAGGGTTTTATTCTATTGAACACAATCGCGTGAATAGAGAATTTAGGGAGATTTTAAGTAGGAAAATCTGGTTTAAAATTTGCTTAAAAGTGAACGGGTTCTATTCTATTGAGCATTTCTGCATAATCAGAGATAGAACTGATGTAAAATTTGTGTAGCGGTGAAAAAGTTTTATTCTATTAAGCATAATTGCGTGAACAAAAATTTTAGGGAGGGTATGAGTAGGAAAATTTGATGTAAAATTTGTTTAGCAGTAAAAGGGTTCTATTGTATTGAGCCTTCCCGCATCAACAGATAATTTAGAGAGAAGAGTAGGGGTTACTTAGGAAAGTAATTTTAGGGTTGATTTAAGTCTCTAAATGAAGTGTCTTCAGTAACAGTGAACGGAAGTTCTAACACATATCACGCCTCTTAAATATAACTGCAGGCGACTATTCCATCTGGTCGCTTTTCAATGCTAGAGTCAAGAGTTAAAATTTAAGGCAATGACTTAAAAAAAGCCTTCTATGCACAATGAGAAAATTAATGAATATTATCATGACCAGAAGAATTTTTGAAGCGTTCTAACGCGGAAATCGAAGAAATTATATTTAAAAAACAAAAAACTGAAAAATAACTAACATTCACGTCCTAGTCTGAGTTGTTTGAATTTATTATTATTTTAATTAACTGTGTAATTCGTAGGAAGTTTATCACCAAGCAGCACTCACGTACGTTTACATAAAATTTATCCAAAGATGGTTATTCATATTTATTTTTAATAATTTACAATTGTACGTTTTTGTGCTTTGAAAAAATATCATTTTTGAAATAAAGGTTCTCAGAACAATTAGAACACACAAAAAAACAGCAAACATAAAGTAGTTTGAATAAAAATGCCAATTTAAATGTTTAAATAATTATTTGAAGGAATGAATAAATCCAGTATCGAAATGAAGGCATGCATGTATGTATGAAAAAAAAGAAGAGATCACTGATTTATACTTCATGCATAAATAATTGAAATGATAAGTATTTTAACACGGGGTCACTTCAAGGTATTTTTAACATTAGATATACACCACAATTTCAAATTTTTGATTCTTTCAGTTTCAGTTCAAGTACATCCTTCACGACCACGTCCCTGTACAATATGGTATCAATTAGAATATATGTATAGTACTTGTCTCCTGTACGTTTTGGTACACCGTGCATAAAATATGCTCTTTTACTTGCTTCGCTCTTTTAGTCTCATTGAAACGATTAACTCAATACGATTATTTACAAATTCTCACAGACAATCCGAGTTGTTGAAATTTTGAGAAATTTTCTTGCCAAAAATAAACAATAAATCTCTGATATTATCAATGAAATCCTCACAGAATGTTGTGTTCTGTGTGGAGAGCTGATTTTCCTAAAAGTCACGTGACGGAGAACATATTAAAGCACAACTCAGAGGATAATATATTCAAAGTTTTTAGCACATTAAGAATAATGTAAAAATAATAAATAAATTTCTGTTAAATCAACATCCATTCATAGCACAGAGTGCGGCAACATAATTCCCTTTTTTCGAAGAAACTTCATTTAAAAAAGGAAGTTATGTTGCTGCACCCTGTACTTGAGTGAATCCTGATTTATTGGCATGGGATTATGGTAGTTTAGTCTAATAATTGGGATTTAGTGGACATAACTTACATTTCACATATATTTATGAAATATATTTAGTACTGTTTGTTATATATATATATATATATATATATATATATATATATATGAAAGAGTGAAAGATATGATTTCACCATGATGAATAAGTAAGTTAAAAGTAATGACTTTAGCTTAATTTTACTTGCCTATGAAAAGAGCAGAACGTCAATGAAAAGATACTTAAATGTCAGGCCTGATTTCCGTAGACTTTTGTACAAACTAAGCTTAATATTTTAAGTGATTTATGTCAGCGAATCCTTTCAAACTAAAATTACATGAAAATATTTGTTGTACATTTACAATTCACCCCAGAGCATGAAAGAAATTTGAGATGCTGAACATCAATACACATCCAATGGAAAAATCACTGCATGTTGACCCACAGAGCTATACATGTAGGCCAATACCTCAAAAATTTATTTTTGTAAATTCACTTCAAGAAAACAATGCATGATGAAGCAAACTTGCACTTGACAGAACTGCTTGACATCGTAATAGAAAAATTTTGAGCTAGCTTTTTGATCATAGAAGGTGAACAAATTTGTGTACAAAGTGTGAGTGTGATTATTGAAAGGCTTGCTTTCCATCTATAATATGTATCTTAGCCCGAAAAAATCAATTTGTGTAAAAATACAAATGATTCATTGAAAAAATGATGGATTGTTTCTCATCTCATGGAATTTTTACTTGAAACATCCCAGTTTTAGCAAGAAATAAGGGCACTTATACTTCACACATCATTACAAAGCGGAAAACAAGTCGTGAAAGAAAGAAAACTGTTACGATTTAATACATTTTTCAAGTGTATAGAAAAGTATGTTTTTGAATCATACATAAAAAATTTGACTATTGCACGATAGAAGCATCTGTGTATTCATAGAGCATTCGTAGTACTTCAGTGAATTTTTATATGTCAAACTGCAAAGTTAACGATGGGCTTCACATGGGCAGGTTTGTCTAATGATTGTAAATTGATGATAATGTAAACAAGGGTCAGACACAGTTTCAACTGAATGAATTAATCGGTCAAAATTTATAGGTATAATATAAATATACACATGTAACACCACCAACAAAAGATACTTAAATATCAGGCGCAATTTCCGTAGACTTTTTCAGTCATAGAAGCTCTCCGCAAATAAATGTTATATTGAATTGACTTTAAGCTCTTGGATTATAAAAATGATTCTTATAAAAGTGAAATACACACATTAAAGTGACCATAAATCAAAAGACTAACCACAGAAATTTCAAAATAAATTGTTTTATTGTTATACTATCATCTAATTCAGAGCTGGTAACTCGTGCGACTTAGTCTCATGGCGTGAACACTGTGTGCTGTAGCCATGAAGATATTAAATTTTTATGTATATGAGTTTGATGACTGACGTGTCATATATCTGAGTTTGATGACTGACGTGTCATATATCTGAGTTTGATGACTGACGTGTCATATATCTGAGTTTGATGACTGACGTGTCATATATCCGAATTTGATGTGCGGCATTTCTTGAAGTAGGGGATAGTATTCGATTGAAGCTATTAAGTTATAGGCAATGGTTTACATATATATATTTGAATATATATATATATATATATATATTCAAATATATATATATTTAAACAAAATATATATATATATATATATATATATATATATATATATATATATATATATATATATATATATATATATATATATATATATATATATACAGTGAGACTTACAGAATCAAAATATTAAAACGTACCCATTTATTCATTGCCTGCTGGGAAAGGTTGAACCTCTAAATGGCTTGACGTAGGAGTTGGATACTTAAATAAGTCTTAATACCATTACCAAGACGCTACCTTCATAAAGTAATTAAAATAATCACAAACTGTGAGCAGGGGTCATCATCTAAAAATCAACATTTCAATATCAGAAATCTAGGTGTTACATAGTTTATATATATGTATATATATATATTTATATAAATATCCTTTTCACCATGTTTCAGTCTTATCTCCCAGGAGTACCTATTACTTTCGGTAACATGTGTGTCAACACTAACATGTTTGGATCACGCTAAGTTACAAAGTATAAATATACATTTTATACTAAGGATAATGTTATATATATATATATATATATATATATATATATATATATATATATATATATATATATATATATATATATATATTGTTATAATATTAATATGGAGCTTACCTTTTTCTACGAGCTCCGTGAATGTTGCCACAACGATGCCTTTCCGAACTGTCCGCCCACTGTCCCATACTTTATATGGGCGCTTCCCCCTGCCCTGTGAACAGAAATAAGTTTTTTTATAATTCATATACGTTTGTTATTACGAACAAAGTTATTATTATAATTATTATGGGGATTTTTATTGTTATTTATTATGATAATTGGAAATATTATTTTCCTTATTTATGTTATTATTGTTACTATTATGGAATTATTTTCAAGGTCACCTACACAATTACCCATATAATCTACGTATTTATTGATTAAGCGCTATAATGAGCCACAGTTCTCGGGATTTTAGGAAGCAGGGCAATGTAATCTTGGCTATCACATTACTGAATACTATTGCACAAAATAATTCCATAAAAAGCAACGAAATATACTGCTCAATGTTTACTTTTTTATTATAGCTACAGAAAAAGGAGACTGAACATTTTCAAGATCAAGTGTATCTACACACAACGATTTGTGGTATAAATTTCTTGAGCATGAAGAAAAATATATAAATATGTCATATTGAGTTTTCAATTTTCAGAATAAATTTGTATTTGATATTATAAAAATTAGTTACGCTGAACCTTCAGCATGGAAAAATAAAGTACTCAATTTCTGCCACGTACACGAAGGCTTAAAATTTGACTTTGATTTAGTAAAATTTTGCTTGATTGAGGAGCGTTGGAGATTAATTGAAACTCACTGAGTAAAAACGACAGCAAGGAAATGGGGACGAGTTTGAGGAAGAAGATCTCATCCTTGCTGTGGGTAGTGAGGGTAATAAAGCTGCAATATTAATGGGGACGACGGTGGGCTCTAGCAGGCTTCCTTCAGTATGGAGGAAAAGAAGAGGTGAGGGTTGTTGGTCATGTGAGAGTAGCTGAGAAGAGGAGGATAGTTGGGGAGAGGAAAGTAGCAGGAGAATGGAGGGTAGCTGTGAGGATAAGGATAGTTGGGGAGTAGAGTGCTGGGAAGGTGAGGGTAGTTGAGGAGTTGAAGGCTAGGGAGGTATGAGTAGCTGAATATAAAACTTATGTCTATTTTTCCAAACCTAATTCCTCATTTATGGGTTTGTATCTCAAGCATTTCATCGTCATACATACATCAATTACGCACAGGCACCAGAGTTTCAGTACTGTGGAAGTTAGGGTAGTCAGGGGAATGAAAACAATTAATTATGACCTACGAATAAGTGGACAAGTAAAGGTGTCTAGTTAGCAAAGGACAATTTTTCTTCGAACATGCTTAATTTTTATTTTCCGAAAAATTATCAGATTTATGCAGCACTTGTTTACTGAATTCAAAAATTGTGTTCATCATGCACATAATTACTTATTATATGTAGCAGTCTTGCAAATACACCCACGTATCATAGAGACTTGAAAAATCGGCGTATTTTAGTATGCCTATTTCGGTATTTTAAATGTCTTCTTATGAATATAATTTTCACAGCTTTGTTGCTGTGCATCAGAAACACCGTAAACTTTAGACGCAAAAATGACCACAGTTTCAAAACAAAAGTGCTTACTTTTGAAACTAAAATACGCAGTTAGAATAGAACCAGGTTATGATTGAAAAATTACTTTTGATCTTCTAATCTGTCTAAAAAATTTGGCGAAATCTTTTAACTTTTAAAATGCATGAAACGATATAGAGGCCTAATCTTAAACAGTTTTTGTGTCATCACAGTTAGAATTGTTGGAAGGTACATGCGTTTACAACAATGTAATTACACCTCAGAATGAAATAGTTTAAAAAAGTAGAACGAACTGAAAGCGAAAAAAGGAAAAAATATTTTCCCCATACTATCAATATAATAACTTCAAACATATTGAAACAGAAAGAGAAAAAGTGGGGAAAATAAAATTTAGTTCTCATTTCTTATATTTTGGAACTTGTTTGACGATAAGAAAGGATAAAAAAGGAGAGGCGTTTCACAAAAATTAGACATCACTGGGAACGATGACAGTCGAAAGAAGAAAGCTGTGGATGAGAGGGAAAATTCTGAAGGAAAGGAAGTGTACGAAAATTAAATATAGAAACCCACGTACAATTAAAAAAAAAGTTATTGGTTTCAAATAGAGTGCAAAGTGCATACAATAGAGGGATAAAGATAGAAAAGGAATGAAAGACAAGAATCATCAGAGGAATAAAGAGGTAAAAACAGTGGTTGTGTTTTTTCATATGCTTTGAAAGAAACGTAGATATCGGTAGAGGCAAGATCGAGAAAACGACTAAAAACACAAATTCCTAGAAAATCACACAAAAATGACAATAAAGTTACGTGAAACGAAAGAGAAATGTCATGAAATAGAAAGAGAATATGGACAGAATGCGACAACAAGACATAGAGGGAAGAACAAAACGAACCAAAGCTCGACTATGATAGAGAAAAAGCATTGAATGCAAGGTTGCGAGGCCTATTGCAGTGAGGAGCTACAGGAAAATCGAGGGTAAGGAAGAAGAGGGGGGTTAAGGGAGACACTCGAGCCGGAAGAAGAGGGGGTTTTCCGGGGGACTGGAAGTAGATTCGATACTGAGGGGGACAAGGTAGAGGATAAGAAGAGGAGGTAGCTGGTAGTACAGGGTGTCTCAAAAAAATGTACTCACCCTTTAACCGTTGCTAACATGCTGTCTTCTTTGTGTTGCAGGTGTGAGGTTCGAATCTTTGCGAACATGATTAAATGTGATTAAAGAATCATGTTCGCAAAGGTTCGAACCTCACACCTGCAACACAAAGAAGACAGCATGTTAGCAACGGTTAAAGGGTGAGGACATTTTTTTGAGACACCCTGTAGATGTGTCATTGGAGCAGGGTAGAAAATGCAGGGCGTGATGCCAATGAATCGTGTGATTTTTTATGGTCATGACATTCTATAGTTAAACTAAGTTATTGTAATATGGTTGTTTTAATATTCTTTGAAAATATTAAAGTATAATTTACAATTACGTATGGCTAGTCGAATGCTATTCTTTGCTCCTTCAGAAAAGTAGTGTAGTGTGCCTAACTTGTACAGGTTGAGACAATATAACTTCCTTTTTTCAAAGCCTTTTGCTTAAAAAAAAGGAAGTTATGTTGCTGCACCCTGTATAAGACCACGGGGGATAGATGGCATTGATAGTGACTTTAGATGGCATTGATAGTGACTTTAGATGGCATTGACAGTGACTTTAGATGGCATTGATAGTGACTTTAGATGGCATTGATAGTGACTTTAGATGGCATTGATAGTGACTTTAGATGGCATTGATAGTGACTTTAGATGGCATTGATAGTGACTTTAGATGGCATTGATGGTAACGTTAGATGGCATTGATAGTGAATTTAGATGGCATGGGACTTGGGTAGCAAGGCAAGAATATGCCAAACGGCTCGTTTCCATTGCCTTATTTTATTCTACAGGGTCAGGCAAAATGATCTAACACATTTGTAGGTTAAATTTGTAGGTTAAATGTGTCAGATCATTTTGCCTGACCTTGTATTGTATTCTATTCCATTCTATTCTATTTTATTTTATTTTATTCTATTCTATTCTATTCTATTCTATTCTATTCTATTCTATTCTATTTTATTCTATTCGATTGGTTACTAATTGATGACAGTGTGTGTTACTTTTTTTGCTTCCTCCTTCCATATTACTTTCTACACTGATGCCTGAGCGTGATTCATGTTTGACGGCATGGCACTTCGGTAGCGGATTAACAATGGAGCACTGAACTTTTTCCAGTTGTTATTTTTATTTTTAACCTGAACCTATGCATAATACAATCAGAAAATTTTTGTAATGCTTTCTAAAGAACAGTAAAAAATACAAATCGTTATCGCTTACATGATTATTTTCCAGCTGAAAGAACCCCCGCGTGTATTAATTTTGGAAACCTCAATATTGCTGCCATTTACACATTTCACACATTTCCCATTTCACAGGGAAAATATTTGAGTATATTTCACAGTACTCAATCAACTAGAACAAAATCCCTGAACAGTGCCTTTTAAAATCACGAATACACGTACACGAGCCTCAATCTTTTTTCTAGATGAAAAACTCCTCACGGAAATACCATATTTCTTCATAATAACGCAGCGCGTTATAATGAAGTCCTTCAAGCACAAGTCCTTCAAGCTAAAGACATCGATGTTTAAAGAGTAAAGTACTTTTCACGCTTCTGATCTCCTTGTCTTTCAGCTCAAGTGAGTTATTTGCCGTGTAATTGAGGACTGCGGAAGCGGAAGTGTCTGTTCTACCGTCCACCACAACAGAGTTCATTCAGAGCCGATACAAAGATTATTGAGATCTTCACTGACTTGATATCTTGTTGCTATGCTGCATCATCCACAGACGTACAGGCTCACAAGGAGTAATGGTTTCCTGTATGAAACCAAGAATTTATATTCATTTTATCGAGAGATGTTTGTTTTTCAAATGGGTTGTGCAAGTGGAAATCAAAAATTCTTTTGATATGCTGCATCATCCACGGAAGTACAGGCTCACAAAGAGTGATGGTTTTCAGTACGAAACCAAGAATTTAAAATTTCTTTGTCAAGAAATGATTGTTTTTGTGAAGTTAAAAAGAGGAAATTAAAACTCCTTATGCTAAGCCTTATCATCCACAGGAGTACGTGTTCACATGTGATTTAAATAATATTTTATATAAAGGGAAATAAAACAATACGTAAACATCAGCAATTACATGGGTAGATTAGTGAACGCAGGTGTAAGTTTGTTATAGGAAGTTTAGGTAAGAAAAAAAATGAGTGTAGATGAGTAAAGAAGAAAATATGTATTGGTAGAAACAAGTTTAGGATATCAGATTAAGTTTCGGTAAGTAAAAGAGCGTGGAAATAGAAAAAAGAAACATGCACTAGTAAAAGTGTGCCTACAAATGAAGAATTAAAAACATAAAATTATTAACAAGCTTAAATATGTAAAACTAAGTGAAGATTAATATCAAAGAAACGACAATAAACGTTCGAGAATTAGAAATAAAAGAAGCACAAAATACATCTGCTGCCGGGCTGCCAGAGGCATGATACTCCTACAGTATCCTATGGCAGACAGAGTCCTACAGTATCCTACGGCAGATAGAGTCCTACAGTATCCTACGGCAGATAGAGTCCTACAGTATCCTACAGCAGATGGAGTCTTACAGTGTCCTACGGCAGATGGAGTCCTACAGTGTCCTACGGCAGATGGAGTCCTACAGTGTCCTACGGCAGATGGAGTCCTACAGTGTCCTACGGCAGATGGAGTCCTACAGTGTCCTACAGCAGATGGAATCATACAGTGATACGATGAACTCGTACGAACATATTTATTAAATGTCTGTGTGTACAACAGAAACATGTAAAGTCACCTCAGTTTACTAATTCTCAAATTGTTATTGATCAATACTATTGATGTTATTTTGATACCTATTTTTACTCATAATAATTGTATTGATTTCTAAATTCTATATTATGATTACTGTCATTATGAATGGTATTGTAAACATTAATTTTTACGCCAAGTTTTTTAATATTTTAGTGTTACTGCAATATCATTGTGAACAATTGAATCAATAAATAAAACCCTTAATATGTACAAATGATAACGACAATAATAATAATCATAACAATCATAATAAATTCAGTAACGATGATGAGAATAATAATAACACTAATGAAATAATAAATAATACAGTTCTAAGATGTGAACGATTTAAATAGTCAACAATGAGTTATAAAACGTTAGTCCTTCCAGAGATTTAGTTCTTCAAATGTCATTAAGTAATATCTTTGTTTCAGAACAAGTCTTCATCATCCTTCAAATGATATTAATGGTTCAGAAAAAGTCTTTATCATCCTTCAAATGATATCATTGTTCAGAACAAGTCTTTATTGCCCTTCAAATGATATTATCGGTTCAAAACAAGTCTTTATTATCCTTGAAATGATATCATCGGTTCAGAACAAGTCTTTATTGTCCTTGGAATGATATCATTCGTTCAGAACAAGTCTGTATCATCCTTTAAATGATATCAATGGTTCAGAACAAGTATTGGTTCACATATTCCAGGCTGAGAATCAGTTTAAAAATATCCTCAAGTAGCACATTTTCATAGGTGAGAACCGGTTGGGGAAAGTACGTATCCGAAATTCAGAACCAATTAAAAGAATGTACAAAAGCAACAAGCCTATGCGGTTTAGAACCGGTTTTCGTAAACACTTGTTCTTGCCTGAGAATCAGTCAATAAAACAACAGAAAATAACGTGTACTCATGGTCGAGAACCGGGTTTTTTCAAGCACACATACCAGCTTGAGAATCAATCTACAAAATAACCGAAAACTTGTATTTATGGTCGAAAACCAGTTTTTTCAAACACACATTCCAGCCTGAGATCCAATCAATAAAATAACCGAAAACAACATGTATTTAAATACATGTTCGGAAACCGGTGGTCGACCATAAATTTTATAGTCGAGAACCGGTTTTGGAGAGTTTCTGTGAACCGAAGCGACCTGGTCTAGCGGTGGGAGTTAGAGAGCATCTTGAGCAGCAAAGGGAGGCTGTGCTTCTGAAATGGGTCATGGGCACAGAGAGAGAGCGCGGGGGTAAAGAGAGATAGCGAAGGGGGTAAAGAGAGATAGCAAAGGGGGTGAAGAGAATTGGGGGGCAAGAGGGGGCTGCGATAGCGGGGGCGAAGGGGCTTTGGCTTGAAGGGGTCCAGCGATAGAGAGGCCTGAGCACGAGTTGAATGTTCCCTGTAAGATGTTCCATTGCAGCATTGAAAATTGTGGGGAATTTTTCAGGAAACGGACTCTTTCAAACAGTGAAATTGAAAATTGATGAAAATTTTTCAGGAAACGGACTCTTTCAAACAGTGAAATTGAAAATTGAGGAAAATTTTTCAGGAAACGGACTCTTTCAAACAGTGAAATTGAAAATTGAGGGAAATTTTTCAGGAAACGGACTCTTTCAAACAGTGAAATTGAAAATTGAGGGAAATTTTTCAGTAAACGGACTCTTTGAGACTGTGAAATTGAAAATTGATAATCATTTTTCAAGAAATTTACTCTTTGAGATAGTGAGTTTGAAAATTAATGTGATTTTTTCAGGAAGCGAATTCTTTGAGATGGTGAAACTGAAATGGATGTATGTTTTTCATGGAATGAATTATAAAAACAAAAATTTTCAACCCACAGCGTCATATGCAATTGAAGAAGGAAGTATGGTGTCATTACGAACGCAAGATTTTTTTAAAGTTTACTTCGAAACAATAAGTGACATTTTGTGTGAAATTTTTAGTCTGTGAGAAAGGAGTGCTGCGAAATAATATTTTTTGTGTGATAATTTTTTGGTCCGAGAAACGTTTATTTTTCCAAAATATATTTGATACGAGTACTTTTATCGGTTGAGAAAGATATGCCATAAAATAATAAATTTTTTACAAAAGTTTTATAACATGAGAAAGGTATGTCGAAGAAAAAATGCGTCTTGAGGAATTAACATAAAATGAACATTTGACAGGCATGAAATATTTTAAATATAAATGAAATGATTTCAATGCACAAAAAGCGGTTATATTTGATCGATGAATTCTACTTGAAATCACAGAAAAAATACTCACTTATTTAATTATAAATTACAGAAAACGTTAATATTCCTTATATGGTCGTTCATAACAACCCACTGTGTTGGTTATTGTAGGATCTTCGTTAAATCCTCGTAAAAATGATTTCTTTCTAAAGTGAAACTATATTTAATCCAATAATTTCATAATTTGAATTAAAAAATATGATGTACACAATATGTCAAATTCGCAGTCATGGACATATTTTCATCTACATAGTGGTATGATCGTACATATACATATGTTGTGAACATACATATATGTATATCGTTACAATAATTGATGTGAATAAAATACAAACACTCCAAGCAAAAACACTAATGATACATGTGCATAATTGATGCTAGACGTAACTATATCAAATGTTCTGTTTTGTAAGTGCTTCCTGAAAATCATTTTGTTTGCTGCAAAAAATGGACAGAAAATCCTACTCTGACTCCAGGGATGATAGATTATGTGCCCTACAGTCTTTCAGGCGACCGAGTAGACAAAGAAACTGTTATCATGCTCGACAAGTTCAATTCCTCACGTTGGCTGGACGATTTAACCACCGAGAAGCTACAAGGTGCTCTAAAAATATATACATTTTTAAAAGGCTGTAGTTTGAATAATAATGGAATTCATAAGATGTACATAAGGTGGGTAACGACGTATTCTGGACACAAAATAAAACTTTAGATCTTGTTCTTTCAAATGAGACCTGTCCTCCTAACACCAGTAGTATTCAAACTACGGCCTTTTAAAAATGTATACGTTTTTGTGGAGCACCGTGTACTAGCAGTGGCAGCGAGAAAGCTGGAGAATTATTTTTTGTTTTAGGGCATTTTATGGTAGAAGCTTGTGTTTTGATGACATGGAAGGTATTCCACTATATAATCATACACAGTTTGTTGTTTGATCGCTTGGTCCGTCTTTCTGTGACGCTCTTAAGGATTTAGATAGGAGGAAATTCGGTAGGGTATACATGTATTGTAAGCATTGTATTGTAAATACCAAAGGTACATCCTTCAATGTGGAAACTCCTACGCAAAGCCTGCGTTCACTGGCAAATCAAACGAAAAAATTCAGTACAAAACACGTGAATTTTTTCCCGTGTAGGTCTACTAGTGTACTTAATATACCGCTCAGTAGACGTACAACGTACACAGCCAATAAAGCATACACGAGAGTGGGCGTACTGAGGTAATGTATTCATTGAGTGGGTGTGTACGCTGTGTGGGTGTGTACACTATGTGGGTGTGTACGCTGTGTGGGTGTGTACACTTTGTGGGTGTGTACACTTTGTGGGTGTGTACACTGTGTGGGTGTGTACGCTGTGTGGGTGTGTACACTTTGTGGGT
>VCRD01003579.1:0-10327 GCA_006783055.1 Trinorchestia longiramus
GTGCAGGAACACATTAGGATCTCGCAATTGTGTTGCTGCAGTCGCAGAAGCACTACGTCTTGTCGAGCAGTTTTGTTGCCTGGGGTTTAAATAATTACTAAGTTCAAGAACCGGCATCTAGTCAGGGTGTCATTGTAGTTATTAATGAACTAGTACAGCACAGTCCAATGACCAGTAATGTAAAGTTGATTATCTTTGGAGTTCATTGTGCAAGAAAATCTATATCGGATCGAGAAGAACTTGATGAAAGGTGGCTCTGTGAACTTAAAACCTTGTGAAAATACAGGGTGATTTTTAAACATGGGAAAAAGAAAAAGAAAGAATCTTTAATAACTTTTATATTATTAGCTGGATTTGAAAAAAACATTTATGTAATTCTGAAAACTAGTAGTTTTATTTTGATTACTTTTGAATATGATATTCTTCATGTGCCTTTTTGAGCGCTGACAAAAGTTGGCACGATAACGCAGGCTGTTCATTACGGCACTGGTGAGACCAGGTCCAATTCCCAGTGTTCTGATGTTCTGCTTGTTGACACATATGCAGGTTCTGCTTGTTGACACATATACAGGTTCTGCTTGTTGACACATATGCAGGTTCTGCTTGTTGACACATATACAGGTTCTGCTTGTTGACACATATGCAGGTTCTGCTTGTTGACACATATACAGGTTCTGCTTGTTGGCACATATGCAGGTTCTGCTTGTTGCCACATATGTATACAGGTTCTGCTTGTTGCCACATATACAGGTTCTGCTTGTTGACACATAAGCAAGTTCTGCTTGTTGACACCTATGCAAGTTCTGCTTGTTGACACCTATGCAAGTTCTGCTAGTTGCCACATATGTATACAGGTTCTGCTTGTTGCCACATATACAGGTTCTGCTTGTTGACACATAAGCAAGTTCTGCTTGTTGACACATAAGCAAGTTCTGCTTGTTGACACCTATGCAAGTTCTGCTTGTTGACACCTATGCAAGTTCTGCTAGTTGACATATCTGTTTAAGCTGGAATAGGCTTCATCTGACACAAGCACCCTTCCAACAAAATCTGGGGCTTCATCATAGTTCTGGAGGAGTCACTCACAACACGAAACGACGCTCAAAATCTTGTTCCTGTAATTTCTAGCAAATCTGAATTTTGCTTGGATGCATTGCTAAATTCTTCTTCAATATCTTCTGAGCTGAAGAAGAGCTTACTTCCAATTGCTGGCAAATGTCTGAGACTGATATTTGGGTTCGACTCCACGATTTGCTTTGCATTTTCAATTGGTTCATTCTGAACAGCCGATTTTCGTCTGCACGCAGGGGGGTGGCATATGAAGAATATTATATTCAAAAAGTAATCAAAATAAAACTAGTACAGAGTGGCGCGTAAGTAACGCACCCTTTTAAAAAATTAATATTAAATACACTATGAAAGGTATAACGATGGGAATAATTGCAAACGATAGAGGAACTCTTAAAGTTTATTTACATGTCGTGTCCTGTCTACAGATACCCAGTGTATATTGCGGTAATACTTTATTTATTATTAATTTTTTAAAGGGGTGCGTTACTTATGCGCCACCCTGTATTTCTCAAAATTTTATAAATGTTTTTCAAGAATCCATGCAATACTATATTAGCTATTAAAGATTTATTTCAGCCCCGTATTTAAAAATCGCCCTGTACCTTTCCAACCACATGAATTAGAGATGAAATAAATTTAGGTATTTATATTCTAGAGCGCTCTTATGACTGTCTGGAACTCCCTAGCATGTGAAACATAAGTCAGTGTTCCAGATATCCATGATACAGAGTCTGCAGAAAATATTTTCAAGACTCCGAATTCCAGAATGCCTTGCAAGTCTCGTAGCACTGATACCGCCGCTACTGCACTTTGAAGCGCTGGTAAATATCTAGTTTTTATCCAGCTATGAATTTCCTTATTAATTCTGAGCCCTTAATGAAGGCAATCCAGGCATGCCTGAGCTGCCTGGCCTCCAGTACTGGGCCTGGATTTTCATGGTACTTGTTCATGAGCTCTTAAGAATGGAAAGCTGCAGTTGTGTACCTCTGTAAACTTCTACGACGAACCAAGAGTTCCAGGAGAGATTTAATGTTTTCGTGCCGGATATGAAGAGTAGTTCTACTGGCCTTTACGTGATGCATATATTTTACAATAAAACTATAAAATCGTTTACTCCTGTTATACAATTTCATAGAATAGTTTTTCTGCCTTGAGACTGAAGAAGAAAAAAATCTGTGTAGTCACCTGACTAATGCTGTATATATTATAATATACTTCCTTCTCAGACTATACAAGGGTGGCATTAAAAATAGTTAAGACAATTTATTACGATTGATTGGTATCTATAATACAAAAGAGTTTAACCCATGTATGCGATAACGAACAAAACATCTATCTTACGCATGCAATAGGTATTCTAGATAAAAATAAATAATAATGAAAACTTGGTTTAGTGTTTTTTTATCACATTGTTGATGTAAACACAGACAATTAGGATGAATCTAATTCAAGGTGATCTTTTTATTCATTTTAATGTATATATATTTCCAGTGGTTTGCTTACAGTCAATCAAAAAATACTTATTGTTTTAACTGATGGAACACAGACCGGTTTAAAGGCAGAGAGCACGTCAGTATCACTGACTGAAACGTATGAACAGGATTCATTAGTTTCATTATCTCTGATTCATACACTTAATTTAGCCTGCTTCCGTTGCATATTTCATGAGCAAAAGCATGCTCAAGAAATTCCGTACTTTAAAAGACTTGACATCCAAAATGGTAGAATGTGATTCAACTGCTGAAGAGAAATATTGTTCCAAAATCTGTAGAACATTTTCACACTATCTTCAATCTAAGAATGAGGGGAAGTTTAACAATGATACAAATCGAGTTTTAAACTGTTTGATAAAATGGAAGATTTATTTCGATGTTGAAGGTATTGATGGCGGTGCAAACATAAACATGATGCAGAGCGTGACGTTTGACTCAGCGTCCTGAGGATGACAGCGGTCTAGATGAGGGCGGTGCCATCATCCTAGAACAGACGTAAATTAAAGTGAATAAGTAGAAGCACATTGAAGAACACTTGGGTAGAAATGCCTTCCGGGTCCTAGGATAAAATTTATTCAGGATACTTCGGTAGAAACGTTTTCATGATACTTGGGCAGAAGTATATTCATGATACTGGGGTAGAAATGCACTCTCGGAAGCATGAACGTATTCAGGATACTGAGGTAGAAACGCATTGAACATACTGAGATAACGTATGTAGGATACTGGGTACAACATTATTCAGATATTCCACTCCACTAATAATGCTAAGAAATATCACAGGTTGAATGAACAAATTCAAATTCTACCTCAGTGAGAGAAGTAACAGGATTTATGTAAGACCTGAGTGCTAGAGCGGCACCCTAGTATCAGTATCTTCAGTGTAGCGACGACCGCAGCTACGAAGTTAAACCTCAGCACGATGTTAACTGGACGGAAAAATAGGGATTCATTTGCGTGGCAATGTTGCTACGGGCCAGAGTAAAGCCATCTCTGAGGTTTACGGAACATTTGCTGCGAAAAAGTTAGAAATGAGAACCGGTAATTTGGCTGGGAAAATGTAGGAGGAGATAAGATAAACTCCGTTGGATTATTGGTGAAAGCGATGATTTATTTATTTGATTTAAAGATAACGACATGAAATTCTGAGAGTTATATCCGTGTGTGCTGGGTTAACTGTTCCCTAAATACACACGTTCTTCTCCTTCATTAACTTCCCTTTTTATGATGTGGAAGACAACTTATTAAAGGTTAACTTTAGGCTCAAACTTGAAAGAACAGCAATAATTTGAAACTGATGTTGTCGCTAGGTATTGCAACGCTGGGCAATGCGAATAAAAAATTCTATGTTCCAACCAAACAGATGCTCTGAATTTTGTGAGAATTTCTACAATTTTTGGTGATGTAATTCTGCCTGGAAAAGGCCATACGTGCAAGGTAAGGAATTTTGACACTCGGCAGCACATTCCTTGGCTGTGATGCAGGTAGAAATAAAGGGACAAGCCTGAATGTGCAATCGAGTGGAAATGATACACTGTAAGGCTGAGACACCTCCCACCGCCTTAGTTAGGTTCATTAGTAGAACATAAAATGTAGCGTCTTTTTTAGAAACTACGCACTGTGCGTTATTCAGGATAAGGTGGAGACGTACAACTACGAAACCTTTTACAGTATTTCTTGATTGGGCAGAGGCAGGAACAATCAAGCGTGTAGTGTGACACTTGGGATGGAATTTACTACAGATTAAGCATGAGGAAAGTGGTCAGGAAGAGACTACAACAGGCTGCTTCCTCTTGAAACGAGTTTCATAAATGACACAGATTACGAAACTTTGTACCTTTTTACTTCATGGTAAACCTACAGGCGAAAAATAAATATCTATGTCTTATTCAGAGAAAGTTTGTACCTTTTTACAGTAAATCTACTGCATAAAAAATGAATTTCCATGACACATTCAAAGAAAATTTGTTCCTTTTTCCTTCGTAATAAATCTAACAGAAAAAATGAATCTCTATGACTTATTTAGAGAAATTTGTATCTCCCGACATCTTCTAGTACCTCGGCAAGACTCTGCAGGAAGCCATCACCTAGCCAGTGCTCAATGATTGATAAAGTCGGCGCTGGTGTGGTTCGAAGGGATGCGGATGGCCGCCTCATCGAGAAAACGTCTCTGACAATTTGCAGGCAGCGGCGCCCGGGTGCCTCGTGAGATGGCGACTCGCATTCGAATTGTCCATTTCTTCTTCTTATTTGGAAAGAATTTCCATAATTTAGACAGGCCGGCGATAATCTCGGAGTCGCAGGCCAGAAGCTCTCGAGTTGTGCCCGGCTTGAAGAAGCATGGACGTGTCTCAAATTACCCGGCATGTGATAATTTGCACACAAATTGTCCGTTTGACCGCTGTCAGTTCTGAAGCTGCGACGCCGATTTGCTCCGTCTTTGCTATGTTGACCCAGTATCCTGGACACTTTTTTGCATTGGAATCCTGAATACACTTTTGTATCGGTATCCTGAATGCACTTTTGCATCAGAAATTTAGCCTTGTTTTCACTGTGTTTGCTAATAGTACTTGTGTACAGTTTTCGCTTGTGTGGGCTACACACGTGGGCTTCTGTGGGCTGTGTAAGTAAGCTTGTGTGGGCTACGTAATGAAGTCTGAAGAGCTAGGATGGTGACACTCTCTTGTACTACATTTATATTTGTTTAATTTTTACTTCAGGATGTTTCTAAAAACAACACACAATTGTACTTGCTCACTTGAAACACTTTTGAGGTTGTCATAGAATCTTGCCTTGGGTATTTATTTGTAGTGACTCACGTGGCTCACACTACAAACGCTGTCTCGTAGCAATAGCATACGGTAAGCAGCCACCTCAGAACAACCCAGTGAGCAAACAAGCATAAAATCTCAATACAGTGTACATGAGACTGTTTCTTAGCTTTACCAGAAAGCGAGCGGGCATTCCACACAGACCAATGAACAGGTCAGCTGAGACGGTTGGCCAAGTCTCTACGCACTGTAACTCAGGAAGTTACGGCGCTGTACTGCCACGATGTCAGTACGCCAGGACTCGACGTTAAGACGTGGACGAGAGCGGCGAAGAAATCAGTATCAGCTTATAGAATATTCAAATACCTAAAAACAAGGTATTAAACTCATCCTGCCTTTATTTACCTTTTCTCTTATTGGGTTCCTCGATGGTCCCTTACTCCCTCAGACGCTCACTCCGAATAAGACAAAAGACAAAGATATTCAATGTCTGCTTAGAGGTAAGAGATATCTGAGGGTTGGAACGGAAGAGTGAGAGATTACTATATATTTGTATACTATTCGTAAAAATGCTATGCCGCTTTTGTAGTATTACTGACGCTATCATTTGTGTCACGTGAGCTTTTTTGTTCCTTAATATTTCGTACTGGAAGCTTATGCTCAAAATATCGTTCAGCAGTGAATACTACTGTATTATTGTTGCACTCATTTGGAAAGATATTATATGCTATTTACCTCATTGTGTATTGTAAAGGCTATACTGTCTCATATTTTCATAAGCTACTCTATGCTGCTCTCCGTTCTTCATGCTGCGATTGAATGTAAAAACACTTGAAATTTGACCGTTTATTTCACGATTGAAGCTCTCATCTCTGCATACAGATGAAACCTCACCGGTCGAAATACAACTCATAAGAAGAATCTAATATCCTCGACACTTGTAGGGAACTCTAACCTCGAAGATGGGGGTTTCCTGAGCAGCTTTGATGAACTCCTTGCATGGGATTACGAAAGGATAGGTGCCGGAGGTAGTTACTGCCATACACCGAATTTTGAAGCGTTTAAGATTAGATAACTAGCAGCATTGAATATAGGAGCTTTAATACATGTCAGAGTGTAACACTCATCGCTGAAATATAATGCCAGTTAATTTTCATTTTCTAATTCCTCTTTAATTTTGCCGCTGCTTACATGACCTCCAGTTCATTCTAACTGTTTGCATGTTTTTCAGTTCATTACGTCTGTAGAAAGAGCTGTCGCTTCACAAATGTTACGGTAACCACGGCCAGCGCTCTATGTCTCTCTCACGCTGTGGAAAGTAAGACGGCTTCTCGTTCCTTCTAACTTCGTGAAATTTAAACTTTTTACTCGCTTAATTTTAATGAGAAGACTAAGTTAACCGCACAGGAGGAGTACATCCCACTGAAAATAGGGCTGCTAAGTACCAGACTAGTTGAGCATACACAATGCAGCAATACTTAATCGAACAATGCATTAAGCAGTACAGACTCTAGGAATAAGCAAGAAGGCACGAAAAATAAATGCGTAAATCACGCAAAGTGAGTGCAATGTGTGTGCGTCAAATATTCAAGTTTAGATACGGAGCAATAGGAACATTGAACAAGACCTGTATTTTAGAGATAGCATATAAGAAAGTAAAAACACTGTTGATGGGGAAGTAGCATGTATTCAGCTACATGCTACACAGAAGAGTGGAAGTAATTCACAGCAGATACACTAGCTGGAGTAGCATTTCCATGAGCTGCAAGTTACACTGGACATAACAAAGAAACTCAATGTCTCTAGAATTAGGAATATACGTGAGTAAAAGCATGAGCTTTTCACGAATATGATATAGAGGTGGGAAAATACTGAGAAGCGCCGCTGTTTTGAAGTACGAAATATAAGACAGCTTTATAACTTAAAGATGACAATTCAAAGGAAATGAAGTAGTAGATAGAATTATTGTACAGAATAAGTGTTAATTATTCGTATGCTCTCCAGCAAACGTGACGGTTGCCGGCAGGCAGTTCTAGGAAGCGCTTGTTTCACTTGGCCGTCCTTGAAGAGTTTTGGATATTAGGGAGGTTGTCAAGGAGGGGAGGTTTGAGATGTTCTGCTTCAGCAAAGAAAATGTCTGCACCTCATCAAGAGACTCATCAATTATGAAGTGCGGCGCCAGCAAAATGCCCTATTTTGCTCGGCTAACTCTCGTGCTCCCAAAAACGCCAGCTTTACGTTTGCCTCACGTTGGACAACTGAAAAAACAACGAGAACTTTGGCTCGAAAACTCGAAGCAACTTTAGATTCTGATTGTGTCTTCTCGCCTACAGAGTTACAGCTGATAACTCCAGGGGAATGAAGCAAAAACAAGTGGCCTGCCTTCTTCTTCCTCCTCGAGGAGTTCTCGATTATCGCAGCTTTGAAAGATGGCATCATCGAGAAGAGCTCAACAACAGATACAGGCAGAGAGCCTTCTTTGTTTTTCCGAGGGTGTTTCCTGCGAACGAAACTTCTTTTTCTTTGAGATTTCCGGTCTTATTTATTGCTGGCCAGCTTCCCGCAGTGCAGAGGAGGCAACTTTTTCTTGAGTGTTTAACAAATCGCTCCGATTGAGAGATAGTAACTCAACAACAGTTTCTGTTTCAGTCAATTTTAAGAACAGCTTTATTAACTTCTCCCTCTATGAGAAATAGATTTGTTGCCTAAATAATTGTTTACTCAGATTCACTATGAAGTCTAAAATGTTCCAGTTGCCCTTTTGTAGGAAATAGACTTGTTTCTTTGTTGTTGTTTGCTCAAATTCAGTGTAGTGTCAAAAATGTTCCAGATTTTGTGATAGAAGCGAGTTAAAGTTTTGAAAAATCAATAAAGACTACAACAGCAGTGCAAATAAGGACACTGATCACCGAACACAGGGGCTGTCTACACAGCATCCAAGTGCTACAGGCAAACAAACACAAGCACGCCGAGTGACTCCAGATGTGCGGGCAGCAAACCATCAGTTGACGCCGCTAATATTATTATTATTATTATTATTATTAATATTATCGAATTATTAATATTAAATTATTAATATTTTCGAATTCCCATGCTGAAGCTTAAATAATACACAATTATTGAGGGTATTAGAGGGTGTGTTGTGGTTCAGAGTGGCCAATATGCAGCTTGATTGGCGGCTGAGGTTCAGCGCAGACAATTTGTAGCTTGATTGGTTAGTGATTTTCAGCATCGTTGACCTGCAGCTTGATTGGCTGCTGAGGCTCAGCGTCGTCGTGTTGCAGCTTGATTAATTAGTGAGATTCAGCATCGTTATCTTGCAGCTTTATTGGCTGCTGAGGCTCAGCGTCGTGTTGCAACTTGATGGGCTGCTGAGCCTCAGCAGCGATCACTACCTTAGTTTGATTGGCTGTAAAATTTCAAGAAACTTCGATAGCCGCTCCAATGACTAGAGCAACACCGCATATGGTATACCTGTGTTGTAGATAAATAAGGTAACTCAGTTCAGCATTGTGTTATAAACCAATGCATTAGTTAATTAATATAAAACCATGTAGAAATGGCGCACATCCAGCTGCGGTGTGTTGCGGCTCTTGAATAACAACTCGAGTCATGGAGCCTTCGAAGCTGTTTATCGCTACTTTTTCCGGTTGAGGAGTATGTTAAAAATACAGTGACTATTACTGTTGTCTTCTTGATTAAGTTTATCACAATATTGTTAAGGCTCGACTGGACCAGTTTTGACCCACTCGCTTCACAACGTTGAATCAAACTTCAGGCAAAACTTTCAACCTCAAAAAAGTCTCCACCGAGTAATTCTAGAATAATTCAAACGGAGAAGCTGAAACAATCCATGCTTAACTTTGTACAACTTCTCGGTGGTGGGAATTACTCGACCTTATCCAACCCTTCGCCCCACGCGTAGGAGTTTGATATGCAAACACAACTATACGTATGGTACATGAATTTAAAAATACAAGTGTACATTCAGTACATGGATATACTAACACAAACTTATATATATAGTCTGTGAAACGGTTCTTGAATTATTTCAAAGACGCTGAGGGTTGGGTAAGAATGTACTTGTATTTTGCACAAATAGAGCAGTGGATGTTATACAGCTGTCGAGGATGTTATACAGCTGTTGAAGACGTTATATAGCTGTTGAAGACGTTATGTATCAGCTGCAGACGGGATACAACTGTCGCAGACGTTATGCAGCTGTCGAGGACGTTATGTATCAGTCACAGACGTGATACAACTGTTGCAGACGTTATACAGCTGTCTTGTGCGTTATATGTACAGCTGTCGTAGCTGCAGCACCAGACGCAGTTGCTACACGCGTCACGTTCAGCAAAGCATTAGGTCAGAGTCATTTATTTTGAGGGGAATTTTTAATGTGGAGACTCGATCTGTCCATGCGATCCCTCACGCTGACAGAGGAAGTGCTGTCTACTGTCTACTGTCCTCTGTCTACTGTTGGCTGTCTTCTGTCTACCGTCTACTGTTTATTGTATACAGTTTAAAAAAAAACGAGTAGGTATCAGAAGTCCGATCCATAAGTTCTCTGAGCAGCTGTGGGCGCTACAGCTTTGTGTTTTATAACTGCAGCAGTTATAATACAATATTCTTACAACTGCAGCTACTTAAATGGCTGATTCTCTACAGCTGCGGCCGTTATGAGGTTTGGTTCTTACAGCTGCTGCCGTTATAATGGTTGATTCATCACAGTTGTAGTCGCTATGATGTTTAAATAAAAAACCGGACCTGTCGTCTGAATTTTACATTTGTGTTTTTTTTTATCGAGTTAAAATACAAGGGCTACAAGGGGGTCCTGATAATAATGAAATACGGAGATCAAATTTCGATGTGAAACTTGGATTTAAATCCATACAAGAAAGCTAGATTCATCCTCGTCTCGACTCGGGCACAAAACCAATACATCTGAAGCAGATTTTCTTGGTGAAACAAGAATTTCAGTTATTCACCAAC
>VCRD01003579.1:22641-33547 GCA_006783055.1 Trinorchestia longiramus
GTGTAGTGTGAGGAGTGTAGTGTGAGGAGTGTAGTGTGAGGAGTGTAGTGTGAGGAGTGTAGTGTGAGGAGTGTAGCGTGAGGAGTGTAGGTAGAACTGTAGTGCACAGTATGGGTATGAGTGAGTAGCGGTGTGTGTGTGTGCATGCATGTACAGAGGAATGGTGGGATTTGGATCGCCGTGAGGAAGAGGAAGTGAGGAAGAACTGCTGTACTGGGAAAATTAGGGATAGAAAGAATTGGGTTTCCAGTTTCAGAAGTGGGAATTTGTTTTACATAGAAATTTTGGGACTCATAAGTCATTCACTGACAAGTATTACTGAACTCTTGTCGCTCAATGAATTTACTCCATGCATCATTCTCGTGTAGAATTGCCTGCAGCTCTTTATTAACAATTTAAACTCATCTGTTGTTAATTGACCTGTAAGACACAACATCCACGTGAGATAAAACGAATGTTGACATACAATACGCTGGATCCACGTGAGCTGAAGCGTATTTTGACGTGTAGGACACAGAATCTACGTGAGATGAAGTGGATGTTTTGACCTAGCATCCGCATGAGATGAAAAGGATGTTTTGACCTTGCATCCACGTGAAATGAAGTGGATGTTTTGACCTAGCATCCACGTAAGATGAAGTGGATGTTTTGACCTAGCATCCACGTAAGATGAAGTGGATGTTTTGACCTAGCATCCACATGAGATGAAAAGGATGTTTTGACCTAGCATCCACGTAAGATGAAGTGGATGTTTTGACCTAGCATCCACGTAAGATGAAGTGGATGTTTTGACCTAGTATCCACGTGAGATGAAGTGGATGTTTTGACCTAGCATCCACATGAGATGAAAAGGATGTTTTGACCTAGCATCCACGTAAGATGAAGTGGATGTTTTGACCTAGCATCCACGTGAGATGAAGTGGATGTTTTGACCTGTAGGAGCGGTGGCGCGCTGCCGCTGTTCAAACATTTTTTGCACAGAGAACAGCGTTGTCAATTAGGAGGAACAGGCGGTGTTCGGTTGCATTTTTTTGTCGACTTTGCCGCTATTTTGAATCTGCTTTCACTTTTTAGGGGATCTGTGTGAGTTCTAGGATGCTCTCATTGGTCGATGAACGGTCAGTTCTGAAAAATGTCAAAAAGTGAAAGTTTTCAGGTAAAAATTTAGGAAACAGCTTTGCTGAGGAGGATCGCGTGCGTGCAGGGTGGAAAAAAACGAAGGATTTTTAGCGTTGTTGAAATATTAAAAATAGAACACAAATAAAACTAACTTATTCATAAGGATGGAAATGGACGTAGTGGAGCGCTATGAACGGAATTAGACTAAAAGTTGAAGAACTTGCTGAAACTAAATCCATGTACAGTATTTTGTGAGGTATTAGATACATTTACTGACAACTAAATAACTGATGTGCTATATGCACTGAACACAGGTCTACTAATTTGAACATAGAAAAATATCTATTCAATTACATAGGTAATGATTTCCTCATGATTTCGCGACTTCAAGCGATGGTTCTCGATCAATTCTTAGGTTAAATTTAAACTCGTTTTGCATCTCTAATTTCCCAGGTAGTATTTCTCTTTAACCCTCGACTTATATTTTGCTCTCTGAAATTATTTCTGAATTGTACCTTTCTCTTAGCATTTCCTACGTAGTTTTATTCTTACATGAAAATCAGATTAATAAATCGCTCCTAGAAAGCTATATTCTAAAAGTATTAAGAGGAAAAAACAAATTGTTCTATAATATTGGGCAGGAAACTGCATAATGCACGTGAACATTAAGTAATAAGCTCGCCATCCCCCACGACACACTCCATACAAGTTCAGCGGATTAAAGTCATCCACAAATCCTGAAATGATTTCTCTTTTCAAAGTTTACAAGTTCTTAGCGTCAACGCAAAACCCACAGTTGACACAGGCAGCAAAGCAGACAGTACAGTTTGTAAAACGTATAAAACGCAAGCAATCCGAACAAATATCGGCACCTGCAAACACGCAAAACGAAACAACGACAAAGAACTTCGGAAAGTTTCATTAATATATGTAAGCTATCTATTCACACCTACATATCTGGTCATACATATGTATAAGCAAGAAACTACAATAAATTTGTGCATTATCAGCGACATGAACAAGTCATGAGCAGTTCCCTGCCTATACTCGCAACGAAACAATAATAATAAATTAGGTAAAGATTCATCAGTATAACTGGACCATTTACACGCACAATAAGGCAAGAAACTATAATGCGAAGTATCAGTTACAAGAACAAGTCTCGTGCAGATCCACGCCCACACAAGCAACAAAACAAATAACAAATTCCAGGCAAAGAATCTGTGCCTGCCAGTACGCAGTGTGAGTTACCCGCTATTCCCAGGGCTTGGAATTATCAGCTAATGGGCGGCTAGGGCGACGCACTTGGCATTCCTCGCTGCTAGGAGCTTATCAAGGAGGGGGCAGCTCCCCCCAGGGGGTCTTGTGTACCTGAGAGGCACATAACTAGCCACGGGGGAGAGGGGGGCTTGACAACCATCTTAACAGGGCCTGCGGACCCCCAGGGGGTCTTGTGTATCTGAGAGGCACATGACTAGCCTCCGGAGAAACAACTATCTTGAGTTAACATGGTCTTAACTTGTAAAGTCAAGTTCTTAACAGGGACTGCAGACCCCTAGGGGGCCTTGTGTTGAGCTCCCCTTTTGCTTCTGCTCACTGAGCACACCGATACTTGCGCCTTTCTTTCTTTAGTTGAAATGAGCACATGTACTCACATCTTTTCTCACCGCTGCAATTCATTTCTACCTCACTGCCCCTCGCCTTCAATTGCTTCCAGTTAATGCCTGGATGTTGCCATCATTTTTCTAGATTCTTTAGCTCTAGGGAACACAATTCCGCTTGCATCGCTTCATCCTCTTATTTTTATTATAACCAGCCTCTTTAGCATGCAATGCAGCTAAAGTTCTTTCTTCATTTTCCATTCACTTGAAATTTTGCTTGCTGTTTTATTGAAGCTTTCATGCGTAAACTCGTAGGAGCTTGCCAGTTTCTTTCCTATGTCGGAGAGAGCAGCTGCTGGCGCTGATATTATTCGCTGGGGAGCGTCTCGATCATTTTACTGCCGTGTTATATCATTGCCTGAGTTATTGGTCATTTTATGATTATCTTAGTAACACTAGAGCTTATCTTGTCATCTTGTAACAGTTTCTCTTGCTCATCTTGTAACCGTTTATCTTGGTCATATTGTAACAGTTTATCTTGGTCATCTTGTAGCAGTTTATCTGGATCAGTTTGTAACCGTTTTTTTTTCATCGTATAAATGTCTATCGATTTTATTTCCAGTCACTAAAAGATTCAGTGAGGTACGCTTACTTTGTAGCAAATGCTGACCTGAAATTTAGCGGCCATAACTAAAGTCACGGAATGTACAATACGTTTGTAGCCTGGGATGTCGAGAAGGTTCTTATTATTAGCTTATGGCCTTTATTTCTAGTTCGCACGTTATCGTCTATGTCAAAAAGCTCTTTTACGGTTACAAAGGTAAAGCCATTGAGATATCTATAGGTGTCAATGAGTTGTCCTTGCAGTCTTCTTTGTTCTAGAAAGATGAGCTCAAGCTGCTGAAGATGCCTTTCGTAGCTAAGATTGTAGAGTGTAGGAATTATTTTCCTTGCTTTACGCTGAATTTTCTACACTTTATTAATATCTCTTCGTAAGGTAGAAAACCAGAGTTGCACTGTATATCCTAGATGCAGCCGCACAAACGCTTTATGGAGCCGTAAGATGATGTTCTTTGACTTGCATTCAAAGTTTCTTTCAATGAAACCAAAGATCCTACTAGCATTTTTGACGATTTTTTCCCCCTGTTTGTTATGCTTGAAATTTTCAGTGATAATGATACCAAGATTTCTTTGTTTCAATAGATGTCATTCATCGGATGTTCGAAATACCAATTATTAACTTCAACGTGGATGACTGAACATTCGTCAATTTTGAAGCTCATTTGCCAGGTTTCGGTCCATTAAAGTGCACAATTGAGGTCGGACTGAATAGTTGTTCTGTCTCTTTCGGTGAACGCTCCGGGACATACTTTCGCGTCATCGACTAATTTATTGATTTTACTGAGGATTCTGACGTCAAGGTCATTGATGTAAATAATGAAAAGGAGTGGACCTAAAACACGCCCTTGTGGGACTCCTGATGTTACATGCATCAAATCACTTGCTTGATCATGAATTACTGTATAACTCGTTGAGTGCGACCAGTGAGCCAGTTTCGTATTCATCGAGAGTCGTTATCTGGTACTCCACGCATTTCCACTTGGGCCAATAGTCTTTCATGGGAAACTTTGTCGAAGACTTTTTGAAAGTCGAGGTAAACAAGATCTACGAATTTTGTACAGTAGCATATGCAATCGACATCTTCTAAAGAGCCGAGGAGATTTTTTAGACAACTACGTTTTTCCTTGAATCCATGATGGGTGTCAGTAACCAAGTTTTGGGCATAGAAATGTTTTGATGTAGAGACTTAATATTAATCTATTAATCTTGTTAATAGTTCTCGATATTAATCTTATTGTTTTACTGATAACACATGTAGGACAAAATAATAAATAGTTATTGAGTGTTTATTTGTTGAATATTTTGAAAATAGGAGTGACATTTGCCTGCTTCCAATCTTCCAGAACAATTCCAGTTTCAAGCGATAGATTAAAGATGTTTGCTAAGGGTTCACTAATTACTTCAACTATTTCTTTGAACATTCGAATAACAAGGCTGTCAAGTTCGGTTGATTTATTTGGGTTTAAAAGGGTGAGGTATTTATCTACCTCATCTACTGGGAATATGCTGTCTGTCAGTATTTTGTAGGGATTTAAAGCATGGGGTTGCGGGATTTCAGTTAAGTTTTCACGAATGAATACTGAGGTACAGTATATATTTAGAATGCTGGCTTACTTTTGTTGCCCGTTCAAGTTGAGCCACTAAGGTCGATTAGTGGTCCAATATTATCTCTTTTGAATTGTCTGTCATTTACGCATTTATAGTAGCTTTTTGAATTATTTTTTGCTTGTGCTGTAAGTGCAACTTTGCATTTATTTTTTTTTGTATCTCATTGTTTATTTAACAACCTTACAGGTGCAGTTGTGATCTTGACGATAGGGTTTTGTTTGGGATCTTTTAAGAATTATGTACGACTGTTGTCTGACATTTATAAGGAGCTTAATCTCTTGCGAAAACATGTAGTTAATTAACGCTGGAACCCTGAACATGGGTGTAGTTTGCTCTAGGCTAGTGACGTGTATACTCATGTTCAGAACTACAGGGTTAAGTAAAAGTTTACTTCGAGCCACAATTTAGATTTTTTGCCCGTTTTCCATGGCGTTCCCGCCAGAGTCCTTGAAAGTGACGGCATCGGCGCCATGACGGCTCAAGATGCTAACCTTTTCCCCTTTGCCCTGATTTTTTTCCCGGTTATTAGCCATCAGCATTAATTATTCAATAGGAATTTTCTATAGTTCACTTAACGATTTCAAGAATTTACCTAACGATCAAGGAACGTGCATGTGCCACTCGTTTCAGATTTATTGAGCATGAAGTCAAACGTTATCCTTGTTTCTTGGTGAATAACGCTGCTCAAAAATTTCCGTTGAATTTCCGCTAACTCAAGGATTGCGGCAGGAATTGTGATAACAACGAACATAAAAGTTTCGTTTAAGCGTCAGTCAGGCTACGCAGCTCAATAGAAGTGCAATACGGAATTAAACCATTTTTTAAAGCAAGCCACGGCCTCAGGCAGCTTCACCTTCTGATGTGAACTTCTGTTATTCTAGCAGCGGCTTCAAACGAGTTCTCAAGTGTGGACTCTTGCACACTGAGTTTCAAGATCGACCTTGAACACGCACTTTGTCCCTAGGCTGTAAAAGGTCTCTGTGGGACCGCTCAAGCCGAAAATGATCCCTTAACATTTCGAGTGAGGTAGTACCTTGTGCTTGAACTTGTTCGCCTCTGCTATGTGGTGTTTTGGTGTTGCTGTGGTGTTTTGGTGTTGCTGTGGTGTTTTGGTGTTGCTGTGGTGTTTTGGTGTTGCTTTGGTGTTTTGGTGTTGCTTTGGTGTTTTGGTGTTGCTGTGGTGTTTTGGTGTTGCTGTGGATGTTTGGTGTTGCTGTGGATGTTTGGTGTTGCTGTGGATGTTTGGTGTTGCTGTGGATGTTTGGTGTTGCTGTGGATGCTTGGTGTTGCTGTGGATGTTTAGTGTTGCTGTGAATATTTTGACGTAGCTGTAGATGTCTCGATCTTGCTGTGGATGTTTGATATTACTGTGAATGTTTTGACATGACTGTGGATGTCACAACATTGCTGTGTATGTATTGAAGTTAGTACTGAGTTGCAGCGTTGGGAAACTTCACAGAAGCTGCAGAAGGAGCGACACTTGCTGGGTGACTGCCGTGTTTTCAGGCCCAGGTGTAGGACGTAAAATAAACCTCTGGAGTTTGACTTCTGTTGTCGTACCCTTATGATATTAGGTTGTTACAAAAATAATGGCCGCTCGAAGGTCTGGAAGGCTTCTGAAATCGACCATTATTTTTGTAACAACCTAATAGTTAGAAGTTAGGTCAACTGCCTACGCAATCCTGGCAGGAAATGTCTTCATAAACACGGTTTTTAGAAACACCTATAGAGTATATTGAAGATATGAATAGAGATGCCGTAGATGTACGTGTATGCTGAATAAAAAGTGATGAAACTTGCAGTAGTTTCCACCAAGTTTTGATGCACGGACGCGCACCCGAACTTTGCGACTACCAGGCTTCTGGTTAGAAATTCTCGATCAAATGCTTCAGTTTCTCGAGTTCAGTCGAGTACAAACTTCTAAATTTGGACGCTTCCTACCAGCTGATTTCACTTAATTAATCTGTGGCATTGGCACTCAGTTTATTAACTGATTTTTAATTGATTGATTGATTAACTGATTTAATTGATTTAATTTAATCATCGCCTGTTACAGAGACTCAATCTTTTAAAATGAAACGTTGGAAAAATAAACCATCAAAATAAATCAGCTGTTAAAATCCCAGGCAGTCTAAACTTAAAACATTAATCACGCACAGGCACTTCAATCATGCACAGGCACCAGGAGTAAAGTAAAATATATTTAGGAGAGGCAACAGTCATTAATTCTTACGCAAGAACTACTCGAGTACATTATACAATAATCATATGACCCACTATATTTATACGATTGGGAACAAGCCATAGGTATGCTGATGGGCAAGTAAGGGATTTTTGTACAGCTCGTGTGATACATTCAATATAAGATAGCATTTGCAAGTTTTCCATATTGCGTTCTTGAAAATGTAACAACAAAATCAAAGTTAAAATAAATGTCTTTACTGATAAACGGGCCGAAACCCAAAGACTTCGCTCGTCCGTTCAATGACAATTTTTCTCTTTCTTACACTTCTCTAGTAGCGAAGTCAAACATTACATACAATTCTCTCTAACACTTCTCAAGCAGTGAAGTGTGATATAGTTCCGTGTTTTACATGCAATGACACGACGTGAAATGAAAGCAAATAAGACTTCAATTATGTCTGAAAAATTTCTTGTATTCGTGTGAAGTTGACTTGAATACAACAAATTATAAAACGTTGTAAAAATTCCTGCAAAAAACATTGCTTTCATCAGTACTCGTGAGCACTGATTGCTTGAAAGCAACATTTTCATTATGAACATTTTATCTAATGACAATACTGACAATGTTAAATTTTTGTGGTCGCAATTTTTTAAACATTATTAGACACAAAACTTATTTGAATGCTGTCTTGTTTCAAAACTCTGCTGGCAAAATTGTCCCCCCAAAACTTACCCAGATAATTACGAAAGGAGGGCAACAATAAAATTATCTTTTAGCGCGGTGATGAATGCCTTATGATGGTTTTGTGGCTGCAAGGTAAATGCTGTCGACGATTAATTAATAAAGAAGTTCAAGTCTTCCAGGCAGTCTCAATAGCGGTCAAATAATTGAGAGGCGACTGTCCGTTCGTCCTCAAAACTCCCTTAGAGTCGGCAACAATTTTTCCGGGAGCTTTGTGCGATAATTTTGGCAACTTTTGCAGGAGAACTGCGCTCATTTTAGGCGCTCTATCATGTTCGCCTTCAAATTAATAGCGGATAAAAACTGGCCGATGTTTTCATTTGGTGCATTGAGCAATGCAGATGCTGGACGCTGCAGGATGTCCTCGAGTTTGAGCAGAGGTTGTCGATGTAAGGTGAGGTAAGGCAGCCTCACTCTCCTCCAACAAAGCTGTTCAGTTTTGTTGCAGCATAGCTCTCTTCAAGCAATGCCTTATTTTCTTCAACAGAACAATTAATTTAACAGGAGTTTCCACATTGCAATTTAACTTGCGTCGCACAACTTTATTTCACACTCGTGTTTTTTCTTCGCTGAACTTCAAAGAAAGAATGAACACTCGCAGCAACTCGAGAAGAGACGACGACAAAGAAACAGAATCTCTGGGGCTTGAAAGGTGGGGGAGGGGGAGGCGGGACTGCCTTACATTATATTGAGAGCTTGGTGAAGTCTGGTTTAGGCATGGATTGACATGGAAGCCTTTCCACTTCTAGATGGATAGACGGGGAGGCCTTTGCACTTCTAGGTGAATTAATAGGAGAGCCTTTGCACTTCTAGGTGGATTAATAGGAAGGCCTTTGCACTTCTAGGTGGATTAATAGGAAGGCCTTTGCACTTCTAGGTGGATTAATAGGGAGGCCTTTGCACTTCTAGGTGGATTAATAGAGAGGCCTTTGCACTTTTAGGTGGATTAATAGGAAGGCCTTTGCACTTCTAGGTGGATTAACCGAAAAGCCTTTGCACTTTTAGGTGGATAGACTGTACACCCATTCACCATAAGGAAGATAGTCACGGGAACCTTAAGAATTCAGGATAAATATACAAAAGTCATTATATTTCTAGGAGTAGTAGTGCAGAGGTTACTCAAGCAGTGCAGAGGTCCTACAAATAGTTCAGAGGTCACACACATAGTGCAGAGTTCACACAAATAGTGCAGAGGTCACAAAAATAGTGCAGAGGTAACTCAAGAAGTGAAGAGGTCACATGAATAGTGCAGAGGTCACACAAATAGTGCAGAGGTCACACAAATAGTGCAGAGGTCACACAAATAATGCAAAGGTCACACAAAAATTTACTGCGTAGTTTTCTACCTTTAGTTTTCAAGATAACGTTCATTCAATATTTTAATTTTTTTTTAAATGTAATCGTAAAATTTTCAAATTTTTACTGTTGTAATCCAGCCGATTGTCGGCATTTTCATTAGCCGATTCTGGGCATTTTCATTTACCGATTGTTAGTATTTTTATTTACCGGTTGTGGGCATTTTCAATTACCTATTTTCGGTATTTTCATTTACCAATTATAGATATTTTTATTCACCGATTGTGGGTATTTTCCCCCAACGATTGTGGGTATTTTCCTCTAACGATTGTGGGCATTTTCACTTATCGATTGTCATTTCCAGATTGTTAGTTACTTAGAAGTGCTGATATTCACGATCTTTTTTGGCTTATTTATAAAGCCAGTAACCACACGGACGCATTACAGCAATTCATGAAACACTGAAACAGATGCTGGTATAGGCAACAGATGCTGGTATAGGCAACAGATGCTGGTATAGGCAATTACATTTAAGCTACAGTCCCAGAGTTGCTTTTTATTTCATAATAGAAATACATTATTTGACTTTTAATTAAATGACGTTAAATTATTTATGACCATTTTATAGAATAAAAGTACCAGCACTATCTTATTACCATTATTAAAGAACTATATCTCACGTGATGTAATGTTTACAGACTAAATCCAACATTACAACAGAGAGCTCATGACTTCGAACATCACAAACATTACAACACATGACGCATGACTTCGAACATCACAAACATTACAACACATGACGCATGACTTCGAACATCACAAACATTACAACACATGACGCATGACTTCGAACATCACAAACATTACAACACATGACGCATGACTTTAAAGATTGTACAGGGTGTGGCAACATAATTTCCTTTCTTTAAAGTGCTTTGCTTTGAAAAAAAGGAAGTTATGTTGCCGCACCCTGCATGACACGACTACATACTGTCTTGCAATTCTTAGCCGTGCAGCTGTCAGCATGCTTGTCACTCTGCTCAGCTCACAAAACAGCTGTCAGCATGATTGCCACTCTGCTCAGCTCAAAAAACTGCTGTCAGCATGATTGCCACTCTGCTCAGCTCAAAAAACTGCTGTCAGCATGATTGCCACTCTGCTCAGCTCAAAAAACTGCTGTCAGCATGATTGCCACTCTGCTCAGCTCACAAAACAGCTGTCAGCATGATTGCCACTCTGCTCAGCTCACAAAACAGCTGTCAGCATGACTGCCACTCGGCTAGCTCTCAAAACTGCTGTCAGCATGATTGCCACTCTGCCTAGCTCACAAAACAGCTAAGGGGCACAAAGAACAGCCTTCGCTTCATTCCTCACGACCGATCAATTCTCGAACAGATCAAGTCGCTGCTGCCACTTGCGATGCACGAAAAACACGCGTGAGGGCGGTGGGTGACAATGTTGTGGTGGTGTACGCACTCATGGAATTACCATGCAAATTGCTAGGCCTCAACACTGCGCTAATTAAAAGACTAAATACGGAGACCTTTCCTGAGCCCCTCACTCCGCTTGCTGTGGTAATAAACACTGCAAGCACATGACTGGTGAGTGGCAGGTCAAACACGTGTGTATGTGAGTGGCAGGTTAAACACGTGTGTATGTGAGTGGCACGTCAAACACGTGTGTATGTGAGTGGCAGGTCAAACACGCGTGTATATGAGTGGCAGGTTAAACACGT
>VCRD01003580.1:0-10312 GCA_006783055.1 Trinorchestia longiramus
GTGGGTCACATCCGTGCATGAGCATAGACATAACTGCGTCATGTGGGTCACCTCCGTGCATGAGCATAGACATAACTGCGTTATGTGGGTCACCTCCGTGCATGAGCATAGATATTACTGCGTCATGTGGGTCACATCCGTGCATGAGCATAGACATTACTGCGTCATGTGGGTCACGCCTGTGCATTAACATAGACATAACTGCGTTATGAGGTTAAGCCCATGACATGTGGGACTATTTCTTATGAATTTGTACCTCTATGAAAAATAATTGTACCAACTTCGCACAGACATGATTGCTCTAGGAAGAATGAAGAAAAAGCCATCTAAACTTATTAATGAACAAACTTACTTTACATAAGTACGCCCCCTTACACTATCTTAAGCTACGGTCAACAAGTTATGTAGCTTAAATTATGTTACATAAGGTACGTGATCATGTATCTATATCATGTAATCATCCGTTGTTATATATTCTATTTTCTCATAATCGAATGATTGCCCAGTGTAATGTTATGAACATAAGCTTTGCGTTAAACTTATCAGTAAATTTTAGAACTCTGTCTCTGTGGTTTAAACTTGAACATATTGAGTGTATATTGGACAAAACACAGTCAATTTATACATATCTATTCTTTGCGTATGGCATGAAAGGGCTAGTGTAAAATGTACGGAGTGAAGGAATAAAAGCAGCAATACGAAAGAGCTCTCAACGAGGGCGAGGAATGCTGGAAGGTTGTATTCTATTTGGAAGCTGCTAATAAGAATATCACACAGTGTTCTTAAAGAATAAAGAGTATGCATACTCATGTACGATCACAAGATGAATTTTCCAGGGTTACAATGAAATCTCATGGTCGCCAAAATCCTACCTTAGAAGTTTCCATTTCGGTATTTGAAAGTCATATTTACTTGATAATTGAATTTTGAAGTTTGTTTCAAATTTCTGTGAGTGTTTCTATGGTTCCGCTTTTTCCAGTTGGGGTATCTACAACTAAGTTATACAAAAAAGTTATACAAAGCCACCTTTCAGTTCAACAGCATCATTCTGCAGCGCTAACAGACCATATAGGCTGGGCTCTATGTTTTTTTGCACGCGTATAAGGTTATAATACAGAATCTGCTGTTACAGATCATGCATAGTGGACAATCAAAAATACAAACTTGACCAGTGAAACGTTGTGAAGAGACGTGGGAAGTAACTTTAAATTGTGACAGGGGATGTCAGTTATTTTATCTCTTGGCTCTCCAGAAATAACGGCCAAAAAATAATACTGAGAAACTTCAAGACATCCCAAGTTCTCAATTTCTTTCTCGTTAAATTGCCGCAACTTGAAACCAGCTGTCCGAAAACATTGTTTCTGCTGGCACTGTGAATACATTCAAAAATCGTCTCGACAAATATTGGATAACAAACACCCCCCTCCAATATTATAACGTGCTGATTCTATGTCTCTAACTTCCATGGCCAGGATATGATTGAGATAAATGCGCGTGACTGGAATGCCTGTGCGTGAGTGAAGTGCGTGTATGTGACTGAATTGACTTACGGGATTAAGATGTACGTGCATGATTGATGGATTTACTTTAGACGATATGGGACTTGAGTATGAACCCAAGAATGGGCCAAACAGCTGGTTTCTATTGCCTTATTCTATTCTATTCTATTCTACAGCTTCATTCGTTGAGCTCAGGTGCGTGAACAACTGAAGTTTTCAGCTCCAGATTGTCGCACAACCGCGTCAGAGATGATCAACTCCAGTGTATGCAAGGACTTAACTTGACATCCTGGTAAGATATTGTGCACGAAGAGATCCGTTACGTTAAACTAAATTCATTTCTATAAAATATTTAAATTCAGAACTCATACTTTCAAGTTCAGCATGATGGTTGACATCTTGAGGTTGACAACACCTGCAAAAGAGTTATAGTTAGATTCCTGGTCTGTTTATTCTCGATTTAAAATTCTCTCTGATTATTACTTGTGTAGGAGACTACGGAGTCATTTGGATGGTTTTCAATTGAAATAAAAAAGGAGGATGAAAGCGAGTTCGAGTCTCATTTTGAATCAAAACCAAGTAAGTTCACAAATGACTCATTTATAAAGCTTGTTGAGTATGGAATGATTTCTAGAAAGCAATAGAAAATACAGTAATGTCTTAATGTTTGTAGAGTTAAACATTTTTTTATTAATATTGACATTAAAATTGGATATTATTTTGGTTTTAATCATACACCTTCGACTTATTTCACACATCATGCATTACGCTTCAGTAGATGAGTGAGCAGCTATTTCGTTCCAGATACTGACTATGTAATGCGTGAACTCTTGTAGTATAAGTTAAGTACCTACCGCTTCTGTCCTATGTACTTGAATAAAATTAGGTTTTCTATTTTCACAGTAGCTATGCTTACAAAAGTTGTGCTATTTTGTTTTTATGAAGGTTTGATCTCAATGTAGTATTTTGCGATCTATCGTTAGGTCAATTATTTTCTTTTAAAGCATTGTGATAAACGTCTTCAATTGTTTTCTGCAGTCATCATATAAGGGAAAGACACGAAGGATGCAGACTAATTGAGCTGAGCTCACACTGGAGTGTTTGGGAAAAGAAATAATCGCTTTCTTAATTTTCCTAGGTTTTCAACTTGTGACAGTTGCATTTTTTGAATATTTTTTTCGACTAACATGATGAACATATATGTGTATTTTTAGTTAGTGTTTAACTTTATTCTAGATATCTAGTTCAACCAATTTGAAAAAAACGCCTGATAAGCCTTTGGCTTTCAATAGAAAGCAGAGATAAGACGCTGTTTTATATGTAATGGTACTAAGTGCATTGCAATGTACCACGTGGCTTTCCTGCAATGAACATAAACATGGGAAAAACTTTTGCGAGTAACAACTGTTGTCTACTCGAGAAGTTACGAAGGTTTGATACGAAGGTTTGTTTTTCCATCCTAAGAAGAACAAAAGTCAGGAGCAGCTTCAGTTCCAGCAGCACTGTCGCATGTGCCCAGTAAATGTGTCTCGTGTATCGTCATTAATTCTGTAAATTACAGTGCAATCCCAACAAACATTTTAATTTCCAGATGCTTTAATGGAAAAAATCATATTCCTTCAAAAACTATTTATGAGCTTAGATTCTCATTGACACGTTATACGATATAAAAATGTCTAAACAAACGGCCTTTCGCAGTTTTGAAGTTTGGGGATCTAAACCTCGTGTAAAATTTGTTTTCATACAAATTATCAAGTGGTTATGAAGTGAGAGAAAAATGACACATGGCGAAAAAATCCTACCACCAGCGAAGCTTCGTTTTTTCAATTTAAAATTTTCGAAACTCAAACAAAAGTTAATTCAAACGGTAAAAATATTCTTAATGTCATCTCAACATTTGAGAATCAAAGTTCAATGAGCTTTACAAGATTAATGTAAGTCAAATACAACAAAAATTTGTATACATGTGCGTGTGGATGTGATTGTATATTTCTTTTGTTTAATATTAAAAGGCAGCTTTCGAGCACGTGGTGATTAAAATTAAAAGAATATGAGTGCAAGTGACACATTTTCCGTGCAGAGCAGAGCGATTAAATAATCACCAGATAGGGCCAGGAATAAGGCCGAACGCAAAGCGGTTTCGAGGTCAGCGGATTACAAGTGAGGGTCTAAGAGTGCAGCAGCGCTTGCACACTTGCAAGCAACCTCCTGGGCACTGAGCTGACTTCAGTGCCGCCCCAACTGTTGAAAGGGATGGAGGTCGGTGGTCGAGTTTTTCAGTCCTGTAACTGGTGCAGCTCTTCTAATAATGAAAGTAATTTATTTGCAGTACTGAGAGGAACAAAAGACCTTTATCTCTGGACGACTCATTTTCTTACGCATGAAAAAGTTAGTTATTGATTCAATATGAGTCATGTGTTACTCTGGTAATTATTAGCTCAGAATTAAAATGAAAGGCAATTGAATATGTTCTGTCAAAGTTTCACAAAGTATTGTTCAATTTAATGAGATTATAGAACGGAAAATAAGCGTTGAGTTACTCTTACATCTAGAACAATCTTCGCATGCAAGAAACTACTTCGACTCTTCAATGCGTGAAGGTGTGGGGAGAGTTCGAATAGCCTTTTCTGTTCAAACAGATTTTTCTACATTTATGTCTTCAATTGTTTAACCAAATTTACGACACCGTAAAGAGTTTCAATGGATTTTGGTTTTGCTCGACTGTAGTTTCATAATATTTTGAAATGAGAGATTTTAACGTAGGCTTTGCATAAATAAGGGTGTTATAGAGAACTTTTTAGTATAATATTCGTATTAAATTTAGTATTACAAACTGATAACATAACTGTGGTAAATTACTCAGGGACGCCATGGCACGTGGGCTGTGGCAGAGACTAGAGGTTGCGTTTGATTACTACATTTCCAGTGAGCCAAATTTTGTTAAAATATTTCCCTGAATCTCCCCTCGAATTACACTAACTGCAAGACATTGAATTAAACAGAAAGATAATTTTCATACAAAGGCTCTTTTATTCTCGAAACGATTAATTGCTCTAAACATTTCCAACCTTTTTTATGCGCGGAATATTAAGTGTACCAGTAGTATTTGGAATTCTGAATAGATTTTCGGTGAAATATTTGTAATATTCAAACCGATATTAAACGCTTAGCAAACGAAATATTGTAAATATACGTCAAAATATTGATTATTCAACTCAGTGACAGACATCATTTACCTGAAATTATTTAAATTGATCAGGAAGCAACTATTTCCAAAATAACATCCGTAGAAAAAAAATTCAAATTCAACTATTAGAACTAGTTGAATAATGATCTTCGCGATGCCTTCTCCAGCAGAGGAAGGTAGTTGTCTGAAGAGGCGAACACATCATCTACTGAAGAAGAAGCTTCTCAGTTCTTCCGTGTTGCAGGTCCGCTATGTAGAAGAGCAAGACCAACAAACATGCTTCACTTAGGAACAGTTCAGCTTAAACCACTGACCTCTCACGCAGTAATCGAACGAGGGAATCTAACGAGGGAATCAGAATAAGAAAATCAGCCCAAAGGAATCGTACGAGGAATCAGAACGATGGAATCTAATGAGGGATTCAGAACGAGGGAATCAGAATTAAAGAATCAGCCTGAAGGAATCAGAACGAGGGAGTCAGGCCACGGAATCAAACACTACTCATGCACTAGTCGACTTTTCATCTGACATCTTTGCATCGTCAATCAAAATGAAACTATCACATTTAAAATAAAAACAAATCATCTAAACCATTCTTTACAGTCAGCATAATGGATCTCCGATTTAATTTTTTTGAGTAGTTTCTGTACAATTCCCTTTTATTAATTAGTTTTTGGGCAACAATATAAAAATTTACGTTATTTAAGCTGCAATTGAAATACAAGTTAAACTGGAATTATTAACATGTTCAGTTGCAGGAAATATTATGCTTACAATAACACATTTGTAAATGGGGAAAGCAATATGCTTGGTTTGATAAATTGCTACCAATTATGTGTGTTAGAGTATGAAATAGTGGTACAAAGTATTCTATAACAGAGTAAATCAATAATTTTAAATACTTGTTTAGGAGCAATCGTGTTTCACCATTTCAATTAGTGCTCCAGGAATCAAGAATGTCTGGTAAATGGTCATAAAAAAGTACATTTCATTTCACATTAACTGCTCCTTGCGTGCAGAGCTTAGCTTTAGGAAGATACTTCCACACACAGAACGGTTAATGTCGCTCCTATTTTGTGCGCATAGACGTGGTGTAGCACGATTTGCATAAAAAAGAACACAATTAAGATCGAGTGCTCTATTTCATGTAAAAGATGGTCAAATGTGCGTTAAGTCAATCTGAAAGGGCATCGTGGACTTCAATTAGATTAAACATAAGGCAAACTAGCTAGTTTCCGTGGAAATTCCACCATTTAGATTTGACTAATTTGAAGTTATTATAAAGATAAATGAATTGAAGGTTTACGACGAATTATTGTGTTTTAAATGGATACTTTTCATTAATATATATAGGACCTCCATTGTGCATCATATCTAACGATAACGTGGCCCATATAGTTATCGTTAAAATACCTTGATTCAAAAGTATGAAAATCAAGGATCTATGAAATTAAAACATTTTTCAGGTTACCCGTGGTTCCATCAGAAACAGAATATTTTTATTAAATACATACAGAACTTTCAGTTTGTATCTTACCTAACGATAACATGGCCGTGTAAGAGAAGAAAGTTAATAATGGAACAAATGGCGTGTTTTATAGTGATCCGGTGACTTTGGTATCCACAATACAATGATTGTAATACATACATGCATACCCATTCTGATTTTAGTTCAATAATTTTTCTTCGGCAATAGATAGGAAGTAATGAGACGGACACACACAGATACAGAGAGATGGAGATACATTGGTCGATTATATATGTAGATTATTAGGAAGGTTATTCGGTGGGCGAAGAAATGATCGTCGGTGTTTATTAGAGAGCCATTTTTGAGTTGCGTCGCGGTGCATTAGGAGATGCCAGTCATATCACGCAACAAAGAAAGTGACGTGACATGGAAAGTGTGCCTCAATTATTGCGCATATAGGCCTGTAACTGAAATTACAAAAAGAAAATTTTACCGTACATTGGCTAATGGAGTCACACTTTGGAGCGAGTGAGTATCTGCAGCATAAGTGTATTTGAGAGTATGAATTGGAGGGGAAGTTGTTAGTGCCTTGTAAGTTGATATGTGGTGTCTTTTATCAAAGAACACTTGTTAGAGTTATTTCTTCTGAATGAACCCTTTATTAAGAACAGTTTGACAGTGTAGAAAAAATTGTACGCAGTATATATGTAGTGCAACGAATTAAACACTGAGGACAGATAAAGATTTGAAGAACTATGGAAGTATAGGAATAGAATAGAATGAGGAGATTGGAACGAGCCTTTTGGCCCATTCTTGGGTTGGTACCCAAGTCCCATGCCGTAATTCTAGCCAAGCAGTGGTCATAAACTGACCACCGCGGCAGCGGGCTTCGAACCCGGGTCTGCTCGCATCGTAAGCGAATTCGCTCACTAGTCGATCAAGTTGGTGAATTACAAATAGAATTTTGAATCCCTGAATATGTGAGCATAAACCCTAATGAATAAGAACGAGAACATCATCATCTTCTAGCAGAAGAAGTCACCAGCTTGGTCGACTGTCACCAGCTTGGTCGACTGGTGAGCGAATCTGCCTGCGAGCGGGAAGACCCGGGTTCGAATCCCGCTGCCGACATGGTTGACGCGGCTAGAAATACGGCATGGGGCTTGGGTAAACAACCGAATAATTATTGAAGTAATTATCCGACCCAAGAATGGGCCAGAAGGTTCGTTCCTATAGCCTCATTCTATTCTAAGAACATACTAAGTTGTAGGTCATAATTAAGGTACGCTCACTATTGAAGGTAACAATGAGTCACCTGCTGTGAGAAAAAAGAGCAGGTATCATACTATTGAAGTTTGGAAATATTTGATATACAAGGGAGTGGTAGCAGGAACTGAAAAGGTTGAAAAAGAATGAACACAATTCAAAAATAGTGTGTACGAGCAGATATAACACATTTTCGTTTACGTTTTTTTGTTCAGAAGAAGAGAAAAAAGAGTAAAATATTTACAAAGTAGAAACGTGCGTGCTTCAGTAAAAGACACATGAAATGTCTTTTTCAAATGGTTGCAAACAAATGATCTTGATGATGTTTTGCAACTCGGTGTCTGTTTTAATAGACTCCTAACTGCAGATAAAAAATGAAAAAGGCAATGATAATACTGCACTGGAAGTGCTGAATGTAAACATTGCAGATTATGATAAGGGTGAACAAATTGAGGCGTTGGAGAGAGGTTGGGAGCTGAATTTGTGAGCAAAATTTGAAAATAAAGGTAGTCAGAGGCTCACATCTATCATCCCTTTTCCATTTCCTAATATAGTACCTGTCATACAAGGCCGGTAACAGACCCGGTAACAGGAAGCCAGTGATGTGAACTTATACATAGTTGATACATGAACAATGATTTTTATGTCTATGGCTGTGAAGTAAATTATAGCAAAAAAGTACAAACGTACTGGCAGCTAATGTGATGCAGAAACTTGGGCAGTAAAAATATAGGAGTAAAGTAATGAACTATTTCCAGTGAGATGATATTTTTAAAAATCAAGACTAGAATGAAATGGTTTGGTAGAATGCGAGAAAGAAGGTTCAAATGAGAATGAATTAAGTGAAACATTTCTGTTTTTAGATGGAAGGTAAATAAGAATTAGGAAGTGGTATTTGCGTACGAAAATAGAATGTGAGGGCAAGTTTTGGATGGACAGATTTTGTAGGGAGAGGTGTGTGCTAGGGGTTGACTGAGGCCAGATCAATGAATGGTGTTGAAGGATTTGTTGATTTCTCTGTGCTGATAAATAGATGAATGGTTAACACGTTGCCTCCGATTGCCTGGCCGGTGTAAATCTTCACTTTGTACGCATAGTCACTAGAAGGATCTGAAAAAATTACAGAACCTAACCTAAGTGGTCCACATACGTACCACTTCGGAGTCAACGTGTTAAGTTGGTTGAATGGAAGAGTGAACATATTATTGAGGAAAGAATAAATATAGTACAAGAACCTCTGCGTGAATCTGGTGAGGTGCACCATAAAATGTTACAATATTCATATGTAACCTAAGTACATGGAAAACCGGCTAGGCTAGCTAGTCTGTGACTCAGCCTTGGTGAGGTCTGTCAAGTAGCTGAGCTTGTGCAAGGATCATGGATGGAATAATCAGGAGCTGTTCTTGAGTTACTCATAGGCCTGTCAGTGAGAGTTTGGGTCACGAGCTCTGTACTATGAGACCCCAGTAACGCTGCTGTTATCCTCTCTGGGATCAAAACAAATACAAACAGCCACACATTTCCTTCAAAGTCTACGGTTTCTAAAACTGATGTTTACATTCTGTGAAAAGTTTAGAATTTCTCAAACTCACATTTACATTTTATTAAAAGGCTACCGTTTCTCAAACTCATCCATACATTATGTTAAAAGTCTATGGTTTCTTGGACTCAAGTTTAAATTGCAAGCGATATTTCGCAGGGCTTCTGAAAAATTACTGTAACAGAGTCAATACGGATCATTTCCTGAACTTTCTCACCAAAACACTCAAAACCTAATATAAGAGCATAAACTAATTTTAAATACTGACTGAATGAAAGTAATATACATAGAGTCAAAGATTAGTGTTAAAAGCGCATGATATGTGTACAATAGCGAAGCTTAATTTTCACACAGATTCAGTAGCAGTCGAAAAAGAACAGAGAGAGGTTAGTTGAACTGATGACAGGGGGGTAAGTTGAACTGATGACAGGAGGGTAAGTTGAACTGATGACAGGGGGGTAAGTTGAACTGATGACAGGGGGGTAAGTTGAACTGATGACAGGGGGGTAAGTTTAACTGATGACAGGGGGGCAGGTTGAACTGATGACAGGGGGGTAAGTTGAACTGATCTAGGAACTTTTCAGACCCGTGATATGAAAACAACCCTATAATTTCCTACTTGAGTTCAGCGCTTAATTCCTTCTATCAAAAAATTCGTAAACAACTATAAAATTTCTGTAACATATGAATGAAATAAAATGATTTTTTTGTTCAAAAGTACAACTTATTAAGAGGAACATTACGATTTTAAGCCACTATTTGTAACTAAAGTAACGTTGTGATGAAATAGTTTGTGTCTAAGCAATTTTCTAATTATTATGTTTTTTTATATTAGAGTGTACAGGAAAATATTGTTCTGTGTGACAATGTAGACGTGTAGAAACTGTGACAAACATACGCAAAACAATTCTTCTTACCTGATGTGGGTTCATTAGAACTCACGAACAGTTACCCAAACTCTTACGAAAGTGAACATTGAGAAGTGTTTATAGTCGCTAATGGTCACTGGTTAGCGTTGTCTATATTAGATTCCTTAGATTTATCGTCGTTTATCGTTGCCAATCAACACTGCAAAGAATTGCTGCGTTTTATCGTCGTGTTGTGGTCGGTGCGGGGGCCATGAAGTGGCTGCTGCTGCTGATGCTGGGCACAGCCCTCAGAGCAACTCCTGAGGCTGGGGAACNCGCAGTAATGTCTATGCTCATGCACAGAGGTGACCCACATGACGCAGTTATGTCTATGCTCATGCACGGATGTGACCCACATGACGCAGTTATGTCTATGCTCATGCACGGATGTGACCCACATGACGCAGTAATGTTTATGCTCATTGCAGACACATGACAGCTCTC
>VCRD01003580.1:10711-58910 GCA_006783055.1 Trinorchestia longiramus
GATATGTAAGTGTACGTGTGGAGCTCACGTGGTATTTGGCTAGTAACACCCAACGGCCGCCCGCTCAGAAATATAAACTCCGCACGATGTGATGGAACGAGAGCTGACTAGAGCAATAGGAGCAATTAGCCAGCAAAACACAAATACATGACTTATGATTCAACGACTGCTTCGAGACCATGAGAAACTCAGTAGGTAAAGCAGGTGCTAGGGAACCTGATTTCTGAAAAAAAAAAGATTATATAAGCAGCTGTCGGGAAATCAAGCGAGTTCAAAAAGTTCAGAGACAGGAAGTGATACAGTGCCTGGAAAAAGAGGACGTCGACGAGCGAAGGCAGACGAAGTATACTCCAAGAACCTACAAAATCAAAACGGAAAATCTTCTTCACGTGGAGGTAATAATACTTCTGAAACAGAAATACAGAAACGATATGCCATGAAACGGTACAGCGTAGTAGGGCATCTCTATCAAAGTATGTACTTATGGAAGATTCTCTTGTCTTGTAGGGTGGGGAGGTTATCGACGTGAATTTTAGAAAAGGCACATTAAATCATTGAAGAGTCTCATGAATCCTTGAAGAAATTTGCGCCAAGCTTGGAGGTTTCTGGAAGAAGTTTGGAGAAGTTCCTGGGCAACTCGGGAGAAATTTTAACTATGAATAGTCCGGAGAAGGTTGAAAATTCATCGTTAAATTGGAATCTAGGTTTACCATCAACTTGGAATCATCATTTACGTGAATTGTCTTGCGATTTGACAATACTGTTAACGGAGGGCGTATCAACTAGAACAATTCAGTTAGCGGAGTTCCCGTTACCCAGTAGATAATTAAAGGGCCGTCATGCTTAAAGGCCCGACGGTACCAGAAACCCTAATTCCCCGAGTAAACAGAAACCGTGCGGAAATCAGAGCAGAATAGATGCATTATTCTAAGGTGCAGAACAGTGCGTAAAAGTAGGGGTTCATGGAAGTGATGGTGTAAGAGTGTAGGAGTGAAACTGGGTGTGTGTTAAAGTAAACATTACTAACTAGCTTGTCATATTTGTTCCCTTCTTGCGTTGGTCTCATTTACGAATAACGTGTAATTAAATGTTAAGAGGTTTGGATCCCTGAAATTTGCGGCGACTGTGTCACGATAAATAATTTGTTGCATTCCGATTAGCGTAAAGGTGCTTATGTGTTGTTTGCCTTGACAAATTAAATTGAAATACTCCCAAATTTCATTAATTCATGCATTAATGTAGAGACGCAGCTCGTATCGCCACAAACGTTCTGAAGTGTCATGACTACGCTGCTGGGGAAAGAATATATTGTAGTGCACTGTGGTGCAGTGAGCGCTTTCGGGTGGCAAATATATATTTTCATACGCTGACGTGAACACTGAGCACCACACTGTTCTGAAAAGTATTACGTAGCTGTTTAGCTTGAGGAAGAAGAAAAAAAAGATAGAAGTAAATTTTATTTGATTCAGGTATACATGAAACAAATAATGGGTTTCAATTTTTAAGGGCATCTTAAGACTGGTACTCATGATTCGAGCTTTAGTGACCATATATTTTGTCACGAGATAGAGGCTCAGGGAACAAGTTGTGATGTTCCGGATGTTTGAGAAAATAGCCTAACTTGGTCAACTAAGACAGTCAGCCTTCCTGGTCTCTGCGTCAAATGCATAGAATCACTAACATAGGAAATCTGCGTAGGAAATGCAGATCACTAACCCCCTAGGTTACAATGGTAGCAATGGTAATAATAATAGACTTCCATCTGTTGATTTCCGTTTCGTGGTGGATCAGCGTGGGGATTGTGCGTTACTGCAATGAGAGACTTAAAGCACTGCATGCACTCACAGTACAGTACAGTAAAGAATAGTAGGAGCACATTCGGGGAATGGCAATGACCACCCCTCCGACATATCAACGTCACGATTTTCAGGCTGTGACGTTGAGATCCCACCAGGCGCTGATTGGTCAATCTTTTAGGAGGCGGGAAGCCAAATGCCGATATGACACAAAAGAAAATCTGATAGACGGATTCGAACTTACGCCGCTAGAGTTATCCATCTATTATTACCAAGCCTTAGACTAGTCTGACACGAGCCACACTGCTTCGGAGAACGTTCAAATTATTTTAACACTAGAACAACGAAGTGGGCCTGGGAGGTCCAGTGTCAAAATTAACAAGCCCGTCTAATATTGTATTCATGAACCTTACTCAATAATAACATTAATGAAACAGATATATGTATATATATATATATATACTCGTATATATAATATATATATATTACTTTTCTGCTACATAGTTTGAAAGAAAAATAATTGAAAAGTGACATGGAATTCAACTTGATGGACAAACTCCTTTCTTCGTTACTCGATCCAGAAAATTATACACCTCTCTGTAATGTGAAAATTATAATGTTTTGGTTTTAATTTATCGTATTCTCATAGCGAATATCAAAACTAATGAAGTTATTTTTTTTAACCTTCTATTATGTATGAGCTGAGCGCACTCAGAGCATCCCAGAGTATCTTATTCAATAATTTCATTGTGAGTATGAAAATGGAATTTCAATGGTAGAAGTGGAGCTACTAGAAAAATAAAGAGGAAAATAAGACATTCTTATTAATTTGTTATGCTCATGTAGATTGTTTGTATAATTCTATCGTTGTACTTTATTACATCTCGTTATTCTTATCTATATTAAATGTATTTATGAAGTTGCAAATGCGCCTACCAGCATTAGACCATTGTTTCAAGATGTTTCCCATTGTTTTTTATTGCTTTGAAATCAGCATAAATTTGACAAAGTGACCGTTGGCCTGACTCGTGAGCCAATGATTGGTTGACTTGCGTGTACGCCACTGTGACGTCACATCATTTAATGACGTTGCTGTCCGCCAATTTGCGAGCGCTCCTACTATTCTCTACTGTACTGTGATGCACTACTAAGCGTCAGTGCACCTTGAGCTGCTGCTTTATGGTGGACGCAATGCTTGGTGTAGTTGACGCTGAGGCCACGTGCCTCTTGTCTGTTTGCTTGTTGCGGTTGTGGCATCGTTGAGTGAGGTTGCATTGTCATGATGTATTACACGAACTCTGGCGCTGTTCTACAATGATTTTCTTATTTGTAGACTATTTTACACAGGAATTTACGGTGTATTATTGGGCTATTTGCTGGTTATTTTGCGAAAATTATTTGTATTACCAATGATAAACTTCAACATAATCCTATAAATCGAACAGCGCTAAGGATGACAAAACATCACCACAAGCGCTAATACATTGACCGGCAGTCTAGACCTAGCTCTTTTTGAATTATAAAACTGTCAGTTAAGCAATGGAAAAGCGACTAGACTCTCTGGCTCACTCTTTGTCACATTATGATAAAGTTCCCGCTTTCACCATCGTATCTTTTCCGAAAGTAAGCAATGTGTCAGACCAGGCAGAAATTGATGCGGTCTCATATAGTCGTCATGGAACAACATTCTCAACATCATACGGTCTCTACCAAACACTTTTTCAATATTCATAGACGTATCACACTTGTTAAGCGCCTAGTTTATTCATTTATCTCTATCTGGATCAGTATTCATCAATTACGTTTTGCTCATCCTTCCAACTTAATCACTTTTTTAAACCAGACGTTTCTTCAGACCCTCTTCACGCCCATACCACCTTAACTCTTCACACGTTATCTCACTTGATAACTGAATCTCCACACATCTGCTTTGTATTTCCTCCCTCCTTACACTATTAAAACACATTACTACGACGGAAATTCTTAAGCATCGCTTCTTCATATAGAAAGATTATTTTCTTCTGTCACTCGTGTCGTCTCTCGATGATAGAAAATAGAGTAATCTCTCATTCCGAAGTAATTCTTCGCGTACTCATGCCTAGATTTCTGTACTTCAGGGCAGAGACTTACCTGATGTGCAAGTGATTCCATTCCTCATGTTCCCAACTACCTGCATTTTTTTATCACCCACACCTATATTTTTCCTTCTCTGACTTCCAAGTGCACACAGACAATGCATGTGTTCAGAGGTTTTTAAGTCTTCCATCATCTAGTCATCCATTTTTCTCACATTCATTTGTACCGCTTCTTATTTCTGCAATACCTACTTTGGCCCCCACGTTTTTTTTCGATTTCTTCGTTACGCTCACTCTTTGATACTAAGACATCAACCTAAACAACAATCCTGAATCAATTTTAATTGAAAACAGAAACCCCTGCCTCAGGTGATGTACGCCAACATGCACATCTCACATATAGTTGGGGGCTTTGTAAAAATTTCAAATAGTTGTTCACTTCATACAACAAGTCAAGTACGTACTAAAACTATACTAAGTTTAATTAACGTATCTTACCCACTTGCATGACCTTTATTGTTCATTCTATAACTTTACCACGTACATATTGTGATATCTTCTATTTCCTAATATTACACGTACGTTCTAGAATATTGACTGCAGGATCTGGACAGAATTTTATTTGGGAATATTGTGCTTTCAGTTCTTGTTCAATGTCGTGCTTGAAATTAGTTGATAACATAGATAGTAGATATTGGTTGATAACATAGGTTGTAGGTATTAGTTGATAACATATGTAGATGGCCGATATTAGTTGATAATATTGTTAACAGATGTTAGTTGATAGCATCAATAACGTAGCATGTCAGTAGAGTGTCACTAGAGTGTAAGTAGAGTGTCAGCAAAGTAACAGTAGAGTGTCACTAGAGTGTAAGTAAAGTGACAGTAGAGTGTCACTCGAGTGTCAGTAGATTGTCAGTAGAGAGTCAATAAAGTATCAGTAGACTGTCAGTAGAGTGCCAATAGAGTGTCAGTAGAGTGTCAGTAGAGTGTCAGTAGAGTGTCACTCGAGTGTCAGTAGATTGTCAGTAGAGTGTCAATAAAGTATCAGTAGAGTGCCAATAGAGTGTCAGTAGAGTGTCAGAAGAGTGTCAGTAGAGTATCAGTAGAGTGTCAGTAGAGTGTCAGCAGAGTGCCAATAGAGTGTCAGTAGAGTGTCACTCAAAACGAGGTAGTGGAGGGGATGGGAGTCAGCCTGGATGTAAATCCTAGCACAATGTTACTAGGAAGAGTTATAAATGGATATTAAATTTTTGAGTCCTAGTATTCTCGAGTGATTTGCAGTCATAAAATTTTGTAGTGATCTACAGTCCTAGAATTTACGAACGATCTACAGTCCTCAAAACAGATTGAACATTTTTTCTCCGGAATGAAAGTTTCGACCATGACAATTTTTAAAAAGATAAAAAATATAAATTTAGTCTTGTATTTTGGTCTTTTCATACATTTTTAACAGTAAGATGAAGAGAGTAGAAGTACGAAAGAATGAACGTACACATGTATATGTAAATGAGTGGAATCAACGAATTCCACCAACAGATGATTTAAGTAAGAGATAAGAGCAAAAAGCTAATGGGCACCACTCACCTGCACCGCTGCTGTGGTGCACACACTCACCTGCACCGCTGCTGTGGTGCACACACTCACCTGCACCGCTGCTGTGGTGCACACACTCACCTGCACCGCACGCTACACCAGGTGCACGGAAGGCTCAGGTGTCATTCGTTAACGAGAGCTCGTGAGCGTCAGACGTGCGCACCGTTCCTCCTTCTCTTCTGTTGCTCACCCTTCCTTGGTTGCCGCTCTTCCCCCTTAAGATTTGCCCTCAAACTCCCGTCTGTGGTTTTGGTTTACACCCGAACCTTCAGCCCGTAGTTTCCTTTCCCAGACTCTCCGGTAGTGCAGCTCCTCCCTGAAACCAAGCCTTAAAGTACAGGAAAAAAACCCTGCCTTCTACCGCCCCATATGAGCACCTATTCTAGTGATGCTGATGTGATTTAGGTTTGCCAAACGAAGCGTAAACTATATTTCATTTCAAATTATTCAGCTTGCCGGAACGTCCACTCAGCAGTCAAGGTCAAATTTGACGTGTTGACCTTGAGTAACAAGAATTGATCGTTACCGCACATGAGTGACCGCTTGTTCACTCACGTCTACCTGACTGCCCTCACACTGGACAACGAGAACAAGAACTTCGCCAGCATGTCTGTGAGCCCCTCACAACAGCCTGTGAGTTACAGTCTTTCCTCCTATGTGAAGCTTGCGTGTTAAATGTTAGGAAATTTGACATTATACTTTCTTCTCAACCTACTTCTGCTAAGTTTAGTCTGCTCGTTATGGGACGGACGTACTGTTGATTGTACGTTATATTCAGCTCTAACGTTTCTCTTATGTTACTTTCTGGTTGTAGGATTTTACATTATTTTACGGTCATGCAATTGACCTGCACGCACATATCTTGTCCGGGAAGTATATTTTTACAGTGACAAATAAATATCATCCACAGTAGAATTCTACAGGTACGGACAGAAAATAATGAACAATTGGAACATCTGTACAGAATATAAGTTTAAATGCAAGGAACATAAGCATCTAAGTCAATACCTACGACATATTATATACTGCTAGCTCATTTCTACTGTACATAACTTGTATACTGTGTACCACTAGCATACTGTGCATGACTAACATATTGTGCATGACTAGTGTACAATACTTTACTAGCATACTGTACATTATTATCGTACAGTACATGACTAGCATACTGTAAATGACTAGCATACAATACTTTACTAGCATACCGTACATTATTATCGTACAGTACATGACTAGCATACTGTACTAACAAGCACACTGTACATACGATTTCAAATTTACACAAATTACATCGCAGTGCATGTGTTTTGCTGAGTGCCGAGGCGTCTATACTATACATCAGCATTAAGTGAACGTCCAAAGATTTCCAATCAAGTTTTTGTATTAATTGTAAGACGGAAATTTGGTTTACGTGCTCAGTTGTTTGCCAGCAGCTTCTCTAGTGCGCATCTTCAACGCATTTTAAGTACTCCATTTCTGCGTAAGTTGGTTTGTGATTTTGGTAAACATATATACTTAATCATGAATATTCTTATAATTCACCATGATCATATAATCCATTTATATCGTTACTCCAAATGCAACGTTAAACTGCAACGTACGTTACCCGTACTCAGTGTACGCATTTGTTGTGCGCTACACAAGCTTTGTCTGTACCTTTCACGCTCTATGTTATTTACCAGCTTTAAGGGGTCATGATGATCTTGCCATATGCTATCAAGATCATGACCTATGTTATCACGGTCATGATTTATGTACATAAGGTATTTCTATCACGATGTACGTCGCCATGATCATGGTTGATATTATCTTGATCATGATCTACATCTTTACCTACATCATCAAACTAGTCATGACCAAACTCAATATGATACAGGTGCCACAGCATCGACCTCGTCAATATCCCTCACCCATGTTGATTCAATGATTACTGTATGTCGATGTGTGAAAATATTTATTCCTCTGTACTGTGATCATGTTGAAAAATGATTATAACAGCTATCAGTATATCAAGGACAGTTTATGCATTATGTATTGATTCATGATTATTTTATTCAGTATAAGAATTAACACAATAGTTCATGATATAAAATGCAACGTAAACCCAGAAAATTTGTTTGAAATGGGACCTAATACTCACTGCTACGAAACATTCAGAACCTTCAATTTATTTTTAATTTTGAAAAGGCAGTATTTGACATAGTTCTAGGCTAGGGTTAAGGGCTAGAATCTTAATGAAACTTTAGCTTCATATACAGGTAATTTACGTCGATTACAGTATAAAATGCGAAAATTTACGAATTTATGCCAAATCGACGTTAATATACGAACGTTAAGTTCGTATTCAGTGACGCCTGTGCACTGATCAGCTTCAGGGCACTACTGGTAGTATTCTGAGTATCTAGGATACAAGCTCATTGGGGTAAACGACTGATCAGCTTCAGGGCACAACTGGCAGTGTTTTGAGTATTTCGGATGCAGAAAATCACAGAGGTAAATACTAAAATCTACGTTCCTCAGGAGTACATTTGATTCGCTCGACGTTGTTAATCTTAGTTGAGCCATTTTAAAATCTAGTCGAGCCTTTTATTTCAATTTTTAGAGTTGGAAGATTAATTTCTAAATTGTAAAATAGTTTTAATCCTGAACATTTTAGAAAAAACATCAATCTTCTAGAAATATTTACCATCACTTTATACGCATCTCTGACTGTCCTTCGGATTATTATATCATTGGTGCTTGCTGAAATTTGAATTCAGCTAATAAAGTAATCAATAATAGTAAGGAATAAAATTCGTCTCTGTTTTGCGTCACTTATTGGACGTCACATAAACAGCATATAGACAATAATTGTTTGTAGCATACTTTATTCGAGATACTTTATAAGTGCTTTGAGACGACTCGCTGTAGCGTGAAAATAAAAAGAAATGCAGATCATGAATGGAATATAAAAAAAATTATGTTTCAGTTCCTTCATCAATATGCAGAACTATATGCATGAATTTTTCCAATAGAGATTCATATTCAGCCATGATATATAACCATACTGTTCAATTCTCATGATATCACAAACTGGAACATTCTAAGAAAAACGGACCACGCGCACGACGTCGAGTGTCGCAGGAGGGTCCTCGGAGGGAATTACTGTGCCTGCAAACTTTATCGGAAATTTAAGGGCCTATTTCTTTTATTTTAGAAAATCGACATTTTCAGCGGGCTCTCTATTTGTCTGAATTTTTTTTTCAATGAATACTGAGTATCATTCTTTAATTCATCTTATGTTTATCATATATGGCGTTCATTAGACTTTTTCATAACACAAAAAAAAACTAAGAAAAACTTCACAACCAGTGATTTTAACCCTAAGTTTTAATAGTGAAAACAATCATCAATATCATCTAGACAGATGCAGAATTAACCAACGTAAATTTTTACAACTCCAAACATATAATATGACCTATTTTACCGTCGTGGAATTGGATTTCACATTTTAACGGTTTTTATCGCTATTTCAAAGGTCTTCCACTGTGATCCAATCAGCCATCAAAAATTATCGGTCGTAACTTAACTTGTTACGATGAGGCTACAGAAACAGTACGCTGGATTCCAGTTGTATTTTGATTCCACAACTTCCTTCGGAGTTTTAACTTATTTTTAAAATAGCAAACGTTCAAGAATTTTCAACTTATTATGTAAATAGTAGATGACGGTCAGGAATTTTTCTCTTATTTCAAAAATAGCAGTCGACGCTCTGAAACTCACTGAGTTATTTCAGTATTAGAAATAAATGTATGAGTTTCCAAAATATTATTAATTTGAAAGTTACAGCTTGTTAGGTACTGTCCATAGAGTGATCGAACTTTTCAGAATCCTCATCTGCATTTAACGTCGAGATAAAAAGAAAAGAAGATCAAATCGACACTTTTCTCAGAGCTGATCATTTATTTTATACGACAGAAACTAATTTTGTATCAGAGAGACGTTCTGAAATAATTCATAGTAGTTTCAGTGATCTTTTTGCTGCCTCTAAACCTCTGCAAAACAGCAGCGAATTCTTTGAGATTACGCGAAAGAAATAGAATATACAAGCTTCAATAGAATGCTTGGGTGGTAGTGCGATAATTATGTCATCCATGCACATAATTTAGTTGTCAATTATCAAAATAAAAAATATTACAAACGACTGAGGATTGTGCATGGAAAATTCGTCAAATTTTATTGCACCGTTATCTCATAAAAAATGCGTATGCTGGCAATATTGCTCTTATTATTGCATAACAGGCAAGTATGTAAATCATGCAGTTGCTGTAGCGTTTTAGGAGAAAGACTCGTGAGGAATATGGAGGGAAATTATCGTTAATTGAAAACAAATTTAGTAAAGTGAATGTTATTTATGTGGTGGTGTTGCTTTCCGTCCTGCACTCCCCCTATGCTGTCCCTCGTGTTGCCAATGCGCCCTATGTAGACTCTTGTGTTGCACATGCGTTATTGCCTTTAATGCCTCCTGTGCTGCACGTGCCCCAGATGTTACCCTTTTTGTTACAGAGTTGAAACAGATGTCAGAGACAACGGAACGTGCGTTGTGTGTGATCACGTGTCCGAGCGTCTAGATATTGAAACATCAAAACTACAACCAACCTAATCCGATTTGTTCTTTCCCCTTTCGCTGGCCGAGCGTTTGCTTGTTTTACAAAATCATCAATTTCATGCTAGAAACAACCATGATACAAAGTTTCAGTCTATTGCATTTTCTTGAAATTTAATTTTGTGCTTGTTACAAACATTGTCTCCTTTATAATTCCCGTCCTTTGGAATGTCAGTGTCCTATTGACGGAGCTTCAACTCTTTGATTGCAAGCTCTCTGAAGCAACGAAGTTTCACGCCTGCCTCAAACAATAACACCGAATGGATGAATCGTTCCTTAGCTAGCAGGGGCAATTTTGAAAATTGTTTGAATTTTGCATACAAATTAAAAATTGGAAATTCTTCCGCGTCACTTGTTTTGATACCAAGAAACTAGCGATGTGTGGACATGAACTTTCATATATTAAACTTACATCTTGCTTTTTGTTCGGTGTTGTCTCGGACTCGTTCAATTGCAATAGCTTTAAAGTTATTTCATTGTATTTGATTTAAAATGCCAGAAGTGGCAGTGTAAATTTCTTACGCTCAATGTTGCTCAGCGGTTTTTATATTTCTCAGCTGATATAAAAATCCAAAATTTTCAATGCTGTCGTTGAAACGAACGTATTATTACAGTGATATTAAAACTATCTTGCAAAATATTTTATTTACCAAAAAGAATACGGACCTAGTTTAAAAATATATTTTTGTTGTTTTGTAGGAATGCACACGGGTGCTCAGATTAGAGTGAACGCGGACAAACAGCATGATGCAAGTTTGATGCTCGAACGCCGGTGTGCACAAATACTCAGTTTCTTGGCAGCTAAACAAATGGCTCGAAAAACAAGGTTTCTCTGTGTTTTAAGTCATTTTCTGTTTCAGCGATCAAACTAAAACTAGGTTTATAACGTCACCGAATCGCGTGGAAGCTCAGCTGATAAGCCTCATATTTTTATATTACACCACGATACCTTCACACACGTTTACATGCCGTCACCTTTTCTCTAGCTCCATGTAGAAAAGAGGGCTTTCAAGCTTAGTGTCTTAAGATTTCTTACATTTTAACGAGACGTACTTGAAAGTAGAAGATTGAACAGAGTTGGTTAAACTGGACATTAGGCAACACATTCTCTTTCATGGCGTCACAGTTTGCGTAACGTTCTGCCGTGATTCAACAGGCACCAGATGGGCCTTGCACAACTCTCGTCCACCTTCACTATTTCACTAATGTGAACTGAAGAAATAAAACAAGTATTGTTAAGTAACATATCATGTCTACAATGTTTTGTTAATTCAATGAAATGTTTTCAAAATTAATAGTCCAGCTTCCTTTCAACTTCTCTCTACAGTTTTAATTTCACCGACTAACGTTCTTCGTCAGTTCTTTTGAATCCCTCCCTCCTTGTGCATTGTCAAGGCTTCAGTCATTAAGTGTGAGTGCTTGAGTGTGAGCCCGTTCTTTTCAGCAGTAACTCCCAACCAAAAGGAGAATAATAATTGTCAGCTTACAAAGAGGAGCTCATATACTAGAAATTCCTGTGCGTGCAGTTTTCCGCACCAAAAGAATACCAAAGCAAAGTTCTTCAAAGAGCTTCCTATAATATTGCACTTACAGTAGAGCAGATGCAAAAAATCTGATAAGTTCTGTTCAGAATTTTGCTAAAATGAAAACAAAACACTAAGCTAAAATATTAGAAAAATTTGTATGCGAACAAAAGTTAGGTGTAAAGTTTCATGCAAATTCACGTCATCATGAAATTATAATTAAACAAATTACTGCGTTGGAAAGGGTATGAGACCAGATCTCTTTTAGCAACTTGTACATACATATATGAGGTGAAAAACAAAAAAATACAGAAAAAAATTCTCTTTGATTAAAGGGAATACTTAAAGTTTAATTTCCAAACAAACACAATTAAAACAGAAAATTAAAAAATTTAAATGACTCATACGTTCGTATGAGTTATAAATTTAAATTTCATGAGGCATACACTTATGAATACTGGTAACAAATATTAGTTTTCAATTTTGTGCATGAAGGCCGACAAATTTTGGCCCAGTGTGTATCCGTCCTCCCAGTAGTGGATGAATATCACTGTTTTTATTTTAAGATTAGCACTAGACGACCATCGCTTGCTGTGTTGGTGCTCCGTCTTGTATGGCTCTCGTACACGGCGCGTTAGAGTGCGATTGCAATTGTCTTCAGTTATTAAAACTCTGTTGGCTGACTATGATGTTTGACTCTTAACTCATAATGTAAAAATTGCTCTAGCACACGTTGTGCACTTATTTTTAATTGCATGAGAACGCATATACTGCAGAGGAAATCAGAGTTTCAAACAAAGGGATGAATAAAAAAGCTGCTTGAAGTACTCAATTTCCCTGTAAAATACGTTTTTTAGAAAATGAAAGAAAGCAAAGATTTAGAAAATCGATCGTGTCTACTTGAAAACATTTTGCAGACCAATTCGATCACCAGTTCTGTAAAGTACAAAGTTTGTTCAATACTACAGAAGTTGTAAACGTGAACGAAACTAAATTTTTCACTTCTAAAGGTAGATTGAGAACAATCAACTATTTACCATCCGATTAAAGAATTACTTGCTTCAAGATTTGCTTTCTTCAAAAATACTGCTTTCACCATATTACTATGAACACAATAATTACTTGTCCTGTGTACTGCCAAGAACTTTTAAATCTCTTGCAGAAATTATCTTACCACCTTAGTGGCAGCTGAATAGTGATAATTTAATTATGCATGCAACTATAACATAGTAAAACGAAAAAATCCAACTTTTCATGCTTCAAAATTATTCCACGATATTATCATAGATTTATAGAGAGACAGTCAAGTGAAAACTTCGCTGCAATTAAACAAGTTCAACTTCACATTGAACTAAAGTGAGTGCCTGCCAAATTGTACGCGTTCCAAGAAGGCAAAGAGAAGATTCATAAGATTCTATCTTCTATTTTCGCAGACATTCTACGTTTTGTTAGTACATTCAAGTTTTGAAGCGATTATATTGTGTAGAATAAATTTTACCCTATGAAGAAATAAAAAGTGACCATAGAATATATATTTCTAGGTTTCAGTTTCCCATGATTACGAAGGGGACGTTAATTGACACGGAATGTTATACAGGGTGTGTGACAAGTCACGGTACAGTTATATAACGGCGTTCATTCACTTCAGCGAGTCACTGAAAACAAAGTCTGAAACAAGACCATGAAAATAAGCCTGTGGAGATTTTAAGGAGAACCACTTTAAGCATGACTGATAATTGTCATTCATATTTACTTGTTGTATTTCATAATGAAACTAACTGTTAATAGAAGCATAAATTCACAGTGATGTTGCGAACGCGCCTCATTAGTGTCGGAAATCCAGCACCGAAGCAAAACACTTTGAAGGTCATTGTGTGAGTCCAGACAAGCAATCAATTGAGTTTGAGACTTCGACTGTTCTGCATTTTCCTCAGTGTTTAGAATCTAGTTTGCGTAATATCAGCATCACGACTTTTGATATCGCGCATTGTCATTTCTAAGGCTGAAAGCACGGGAAATCTTGCAATCCAGAATATGCTCACTCTTTTTTGTGCGTTCAAACACATTCCAAACATGGAACGTGAGTTTTGAAACAATAGCTGTACTTATAAACGCAATTTACTAACGCAACTGTTCTTCTAAATTCTAAAACATCGGGTCCTGGAGTATTCATTATTTTAATTATAACTTCAATAATCTATTGTCATCAATTTTTTATCACTCCATAAAATATATTTTCATTGTAAATAACTTTCATTCATTTTGAAGCCACTGTGAAGAAAGAATGAAATATTTTTATTCATCATCAAACCCCCCTTGTACCGGTTATCGCCTTTCGTTAATATTTAATATTACCTTTTTTAATTCCCCATTCAAATTTATTAATTAGACTCCAGCGAGAAAATTACTACTTATTTCAATTTTTCATCTGAAGCATCCCAGAATTGCAAACTCTCTTGTCGAGTTGCGATGTCCACTTCCAGGTAAATCATAAATGCCTGGAATGCTGCCGTGGACCTCGAGCGGCCTGACGACGGCGCTGCGTTATGCGTCGTCGCTATGGCGACCGTCAAACATACAGCAAGTATCCCAGCCAATAGCAGGCCTTTAAATTCATCAACATTGAGTATTCACTACAACTGATCATGCTCATATGTTATATCTCTACAGTAAACTTTGAGTAATGTAGGAACCGTCGTCAGTCTCAAGTGCGTGCGTTCAGTGATATGAAGATTTTTTTTATTAAAGAAAAACTTTTATGTTACTTTAACATAGGACAACTCAATACTTGTTTGGTTCTACTTTATATGCTTTGCTATAAAATTATTCTTAAGCTATCATCAGTCTAATGTAAAATGAATGAATTCGGTAAAATAAAGGCTTCAGAGGGAAACCTGGAGTTTTGTTCGGCTAAAACATTAGTTTGAAGTATTTGTGGGAGGAGGATGTGTATTTTTGGTTATATGATCGACGTCTCACATCCATAGCAACAGAATCTATTAAAACTCATAGAAATAAGGGAACATCCAACAGCATATATAAGTTGTCTCACAATACAGAACATGCACTACAGCGACGTTTTCAACGTACTTTCAGCAGTCTTCTCGTATTCAATATAATGGAAAGTTCATTAATATGGTCATTTTCTTATGTGGAATAACCATAAAACTTTAACCTTCCTCAATTTTTGAATAGAACGAAATTTTCCATCTTAATTATTTGATTTAATTATGAGCCATTTCCCTGTGTTAAGAGCTTTAGAGTACTGGAGCTACAAAGTCGCCTACTCCTTTTATATGTCGCCTTGGGATAGACAAATAATTTATAAATACAACATAGCTTGCTGAGTTATGCTGTCAATAAATAGACGGCTCTTCTTGAGACAGTTCATGTTCATTTTTGACGGTGGGCTTATTGACCGAGCGGATTGCGCGTGTAGATGCCAGCTTGTGATATCAACTACACAAAGGCCGCCGTCATCGGTACAACTTCGTCCAATCGCACATCTACGATCGATGTTGTTCATATATTATCGACGATTTACTTCAGTTTCTTGTAGTTTCAGTTACCGGGCTTGTGGTAATGACATATTTGAAAATAATGCACTTAAACGTGTAAGAAAAACAGAATATCAACTTATTTGTGACTTTAAATTAGATAAAAAATTAACTAATATTTGCAAAAAACTTTCAATTTTAACAATTTTTGTGTTCATTAATAGTATTGTAACGAATTTTCAGTTCATAAAATTTGACTTAGGTTAATTTTTGAATACATCAATGAATTTAACCTTTCATGTCTGTGTGTATGAGTATGTGTGAGAGCAACAACATGGAACACTTTCCTATTTTCCGCGTGCGTGTACGTAGTATAAGTCCCTATAGGTTCATTTCAATTCATTTCCTAGGAAATGTTACGTACAAGCCCTTTCATCAAACATACTTTCATCAAAAAAGGAGCCGTTTGATGGAGCTTCAATTCATCCCAGTTCAAACCGGTAGCCGTTAAAACTGCAACAGAAGAATTGTTATTGTACTTCATTTTCAATATTCGTAGCTTAGAGTGAGGCATTTTTACAACTTTGTAGTTACAGATACTTTGGAAGATTTTGTCACATACAATATGAAGTACGGAATTGTTTGTGTTCAAAAACTTTTATAGTAGTACAAGCCTGAGCAGGCTGTGCGCTCTCAGTAATTCAATTTATTTAAGTTAGATAAATAAAGTTTTGCATTTAAAAAGTAGTATGCGCTGGAGTTGCGACTTCACGCTCTACATTCATGAGAACTGACGGTACGCTGAGTGTTAAGCTCGTCCTTCAACACCGGACGTGGAGACGTGAAGGTCATGACGAAGGCGCAGTCGCTGGAGCGCGTCAGCTGAAAACAAATAAAAGAACGAAGCCATGAAGTATAACAGACATCATAGATGTGTAACGAAAAAACAATAAAAATAATTGCAATAAGAAGAAACCTTTATTTATATTTTCAAAGACAGACTGAAAATTGTTTAGATTAAGAAAATCTGTTTCGTTTACTGAAGAATCAAAAATAGAAACAGGTGAGAAACTGAAATTTATACAACATAAAAGAACCTTTATTTTTACTTCAACTGCATGTACAAGTGAAACATTGAAATTGATTAAGTTGATAAAGAATCATTCTCAAACATCAACTATGCATACTGGTAAGAGACTCAAAATTGTACTGTAAAAGAACTTAACTTGTATATAATATCCACGATACATGAACGAAACTGAAGTTCCATAGAGCATTTAGAACTTCAATTTCAGTTTGTGGATTTAAAAAAAAATTTTATGTTATGACCGTGAAGAATGCAAAAAAGTGATTGAATGATAAAAACGAATGACTTAGTGTGTATGACATAGAGATGGACGACCGACGAAAACTTAAATGGCACAGCAATGAGCTTACAAAAAAGTTATTAGTTATTAGTCTCATTAATTAAAAATGGGTACCAATGAACATAATAGAGAACGGTAAGATTGTGCAGTGGGGCTGAGAGCAAAGCAGCTAGGAACTTCTAGCTTTAAAAGAATAATTTCATATAATGCTTAAATGATATAGGTATGAAACACAGTATGTATAAATCTACACATACAGGAGCAATTTTGTGCACATCTGTGCAAGCAATTTATATGTTCCCTTTTCCATAATATGTACAGAGTTGTGTACAGCAATAAACATTAACTGGAATGAAAACGTATTTTCTACAAAAAACATTTTTTTGATTTGAAATGAGCAAAAGTTTCGTATATTAAGACTACAGCAGTGACTGAAGTCAGGATGGGTTAAACTAAAATTAGAATATAAAACAATCTTTGGATTAGTACTAATGAATTATACGCAGCAGAGTGTAGTATCAAAATGCAGGATAAAATTCATTCAATCACAGTGCGCCTCCGTTCATTTAATAGGCACTAGGTCAGCTAGGCATAGGTACCATCTGGCACAGGCTAGGTAGCACCTCACACGGGCTTGGTAACAGCACGCACCCAAAGCACATGCACACAAAGCACAGGCACACAAAGCACAGGCACAAAAAGTACAGGCATACAAAGCACTGGCGCACATTACGCTTCAGTGCACTTCAGTATAACCATTAGGCTTCAGTGTACTGAGGTAACCACTACGCTTCAGTGTACTGAGGTAACCACTACGCTTCAGTGTAACCATTACGCTTCAGTGTACTGAGGTCACCACTACGCTTTAGTGTAACCATTACGCTTCAGTGTACTGAGGTCACCACTACGTTTCAGTGTAACCATTATGCTTCAGTGTACTGAGATAACCACTAAGCTTCGTTCACACGCGCATGTTGCTCACACGAGACTACCATCGTTTGCTAAGCTGTCAGGAGCCCAGCCAAGGCACACTGAGCTTCATTAAAGAGAAGCAGCAACGGCGGCGAGCGGCACCGACACACTCAGGTGTCTCTGGCCAATCAATATACACAGGTGCGTCCTTCCCTCCTTCCTTTCTGTCTCTCTCCTCGTGCTATTCCTGCGGTTCATATACGTAGGACCTCACACACACTCTTGTTGATTATCTTGTTCTTGCTTTTGAGTGAGCTTGATCTCCACGCCTCTCGCCTGTTTGCCCGTGGAAATATGTATATTGCTGGCCTATGTGTCTAGATATATTTATTAGCTAGATATTAATCATCGCACGTATCGTTCATACTCGTAGGCCTTGATAAACTCACGTCTCCTAATTTTAGTCATGACTCCGTTATTCATGATAAATTAGCTTCTCTTCTACAACATATATCATTCCTACTAGCACACAAAAACAAGCAATCTCCTTCATCCAAGCCGATAAAAGGCCTTCGCAATTACGGCTGGAATGTCGTGAGAAAAGTCTTGCTTGTCTGATAATTAGGTTCAGAGCACCACTGGCAGTATTTCAAGTCTCAAGAATACAAGCTCAATTGAGGTAAATGCGGGAAGCTGCAATCCTGACACGTAACTTTGGAGTTTGAGTCAAATCATGTGAGCACTTTGCAGTCACAGTGTTCAGGCGTACAAGTCAATTCCAAAGACAACGTTAAACTTTTTGTGTTCTCAGTGCTCAATTTCGGTGAAAGTGTCTTACACTTTCATGTACACAAAGAGTTAAGCATTTGTGTGCAGATGGTCATCGCAGTCAATTCTTCCTTTGACGCGTTTCTAGAAGCGTCCTTCTTTCTCTTGCATTTCCCATTCTGCCATCTTTCTACGAATCCTTTTATTTTCTTCATTGAAAATTTGACCTCATCCTTTTTTTTCAAGAATATTTTCTTCTGGCTTCCGTCTTAAAACTTTTGTTACTCCTTACTCCAACTTATTTCAAACTTTTTCTCTATTTCCAAAAATTTAAAAACTCCTCTTTGGAAAAAAATTCCTATTATTCTGTGTACACAAAAATCTGTTTCTTTTCTTGTTGTTTTTATATCTTCCATCACTAGCTGCCAGGTCAGTATTGCGTTCTCGTAACCCCTCAATTTTAGGACGTTTTATTTTTCATTACAATTCTATTTAAATCTACTTGAGAATTGTCACCCCTGTGAACGGAAGAAAAGACCAAGCTGTTGTTTCCTCTGTTTTATTTATCTTTCAGTGTTCGTAGTGGGCCAATACAATAGTCAATACTGTACGCAATTAGGTACACACTAGGGTACACAACAATGTACAATAGTGTTCAGCATCTTATACCCAGAACCTAAATTTTCGTAGTATGCACTTTCATCGTAAAAAACATTGAAACTCTCATTGAGTCTCTTTACCAAATTAAGTTCAGTGTTTCTATTTTTATTTTTCTCCATAACTTCGTTTCAGTAAAGACTATTTAAGTATGTATGTAATTAAGTTAAATTATTATTAAAATGTGTTCTGATTCTTTCTTATTATAAAAACACAAGTCCATCAAATTTCAAGGCTGCTTACAGAAATATTATCCACTCATTACTTCCGTTTCTTGATATTTTCGTCAATGAAAGATATAAAAACAACTAAAAAATTTAGTTTTATTAGCTTCTGTTAGTAACTTCAGAAATTTGTCAAACAACTAAGTCTGAAGCACGGGAGTAATGCATTTCGACTACCTCCGCTAGTGATAACTGCAAATTCACCCTCACTTCTTCCTTCCCTCAACCAGTCTTCCCTCTGACAAAACAGAGCCGCTCTCCATCGCATTGCATCCCTGGGAGTCATGTATCTTACTTACATTTCTCTTGAGACGTCATTTGTGTTGCTTCATTTGCTAGACAGCAGCTTCCGAGGCCTTAAAAAACATTCGACTAACTTTTGCATGTTTGTGAAGCTCACAAACGCGGTGAGTTCTGATAAAGAGATGTTCAACAGTTGTTAATTTAAATTGAATAAATAGAAGTATTAAAAACTGGTACATAAAAGTTGTTTAATATTAGAGATATGTCCGATAACAACACTTTATTGGGAGACGATAAATAAAAAACTGAATCAGTTGCTGGGAGATATTTGGGCAATTGTGGAGAACTGTGTGAGTTGTCTAGCTGGCACAGTACTGCTTGAATTCTCCAGCTGGCACAGTACTGCTTGAATTCTCCAGCTGGCACAGTACTGCATGACGACAACACGATGGTGCTACTCATCAGTAATGGAAAATCTTACACCTTTTGTATACCTACAACACCTGATCTACAGCGTATTCGCACTAACACTATTAATACTACTACACCTGGATGTTAAGGAAACTAGCAGTTTAAAAGCTATATATATATATATATATATATATATATATATATATATATATATATATATATATATATATATATATATATGTGTGTGTGTGTGTGTGTGTGTGTGTGTGTGTGTGTGTGTGTGTGTGCTATACGAAGATCAAGTACAGCCGACAACCAACAATCACGCACCGCCAACAAGCAGCATCGCGTGACGGGGGCGAGCGCTGAGGTGCCAGAAGCCGGAGATTGTCCCAGGATTAGGCCTCGGCAGCCCCAGACGTCCTGGCCAGACCGTCCTGTGCTATTCCTACGATAGACTTGAGACCTGAAGTAGCGCAGGGAAATCACGCATATATACTCGACATCATTTTATTGCTTGTTTCCTTATGACTCCTTCTCATGCAATAGGTATGTGTTAGTAGTTTCAGTGATGATGCTAGATTTTGTGCATGTGTATGCTAGGCTTGTTGAATTGGTTCTTGGATTAACCCAAAAATAAATAAATAAATAAACTTTCTCCAATAAATCACAGAGTACATTCTAAATACACAGTACAAGGAATCGGGTTTTCAAATCGTAAAGCTAATATCTTACGGTTAGTGGTGACATTGTTGTTAATCCTAATATTACCATAGTAGGTGAATACAGCAATGTAAACGATTATTCTCTTTAGGCACGACTATGGATTATAAATTACGAGGCACATCTTAAGCTGCAACGAAGCGTTAACTTCGGAAAAATTTACACACAGTGCAATGTTACAGTTTGAGGTCCTAGAAGTAAGGCTAAAGCTCTTGAATTTGAAAATACAAGTCTGAGGGAAATTCTAAGTTTCAATTTCTAAGCCGAAATTATTTACGGCTGCAACTGCGATCGCAACTTTCTTGGTTGCGGTTGCGTCGCAACTCTTTTTGAAGAGTTGCTAATTGGGTTGCAGAGCACCTATTTCGATCAAATTTCACAGCAATCGCAACTTTGAAAACTGTTAGGTGAAAAAAATAACTGCTGCGTGCGTATACCATTGCATCGTGCAGCTGCTGCCTAGCTTCAGTCTTAAGTCTGCCTGTGTCACTCTAGCCATTGTCAAGGTGTGTTGTGTATAGGTACTGTCTGTGAAGTGAACTTAAATGGTTTTGAGCTCCAGTGAAATATATATTCAGTAGTATTAATAGTCTCTGGCTGTACACTTCCCAGACAATTTTTTAATGTTATTATCTATGAGTATTTATATTATTTGAACGACGATGCTTGAGGGTCTTTTTTGCTGTGTTAATAGCGACCATCCATTTATTTGATGGTCATAATGTGTGTATTTGATGGCATCAAATACCCAAAGTATGGAAACTTTTATAAGATTATATTGTTCCAAGGGGTAACAAAATTTATTTATTTTTTGACGAAAAACATTTCTAGTCTGTTTTCATTTCAGGTTGGCAATCTTCAGAGCTAGACAGAGAATACTATACCTTGCTATTGCACATTCGTTGCGCCGCCCATTCTTTGGACCTCATTGCAACCACAGACGCTGCAGCAATCATGAGCAATCCTGGAAATCAAGATTACAAGAAGATATCGTGTTTGGTATCTAGTAAAGCACAAGCTTTGTGGAATAAACAATCTTAAAGTCTTCCAGCAGTCAATATTATAAGAGACGGGCTAGGCGGTCAACAATGTATAATCCCAGGAGCTACGAGATGCAACTCCTATGATGCTGTAAGCCGTTTAAATAATGAGCTAAACAAAAATAAAGTGTTTTAAAGATGATTTGCAAGAATTTTGAAATTCCAAGCTTCGCACTGGTATAAATTAAATTTTTCAAAGAAAATGAAATAGTAATGAACTCTCTTGCTTGCATTCTAGATATATTGTTGGGAGAGGAGTGAGTTTACGTAGGAATTCTCATGCCAACTATTACAGTTTGCGTGAACTTACTGCAGGATAAATAAATCCATCAATTAACTTTATTCCTATATACCACATAGTACAATATAAATTCAGTACAAGGAATCAGGTTTTCAAATCTTAGAGCTAACGTCGTACTGCTAGTGGTGATATTGCTATTGTTAATCTAATATCACCATAGTAGGTGAACGCAGCAATGTAAAAGCTAATTCTCCTTAGACACAACTTAGAATTACAAATTACAAGGCACATCTCACATCACATAAGCTCAGAAAGCTGTAAAATGATTTGAAATCCTGTGACATCGCAGTCCCTCTTTGAGCCCAAAATACATTTTTTATTGAGGATTATTCATTAGTGTTTCCCTGTGATCTGTACAAGCTCAATACTTTTTATGTAGTTTTGTTAGTCAATTGGGTTGGTTCGACTCAGTTGAGTGAACCACTCACTTGAGTGCAACACACAGGAGCAAAGAGGAGTCGCGCACTTTAAAATTCTCGTCAGTTAATCTCAATAGAACAAAATGAATGAAAATCAATTTCAATCTGACAATGAGTTTGACTTGTTCGTCCGGTGGTTAATTTTCCCACGCAGTGCTCTTAATAAAATGACGTCAGAAGATCGTCATTAATGATGTACTGTGCTGAGTGACTCGGTGCTTGGTAGGGCATTAAAATATATTTAGATATCCGACATTAAGAGGACTATAATGAAAACAGGAAATAAATGGTGGATGGATCACCAGGTTGTTTGCTTGTATGTGCATACATCGTGTAAGACCCTTAACAAAGCTCCACGTAACGAAGAATATACATCATATAATTACATGCACAACTAACGTGTTGACCTGACCAAATATTATCAAAGTCTTAGAAGGTGTATGATAGTGCATACATGCTTCTATTACTTGTCATGGGGATGCGTCAATATCAGAGATAACGTAGAAACAAATCTATGACGTTTAAACGAGCTAATGAGTGATTATTAACTTGTCTTCAAGTTCACATAGTGTACAAATATAAATGCTATACACATACACAGCTTCACCATAATGGAACTTGAGTAGCAGCCCAAAAATGAAATACACGACCCATTCCTATTGCTTTATTCTATTCTATTCTCGTACACTCCACGCCACAGCGACAGTCCATTATTCATTCGTGAATCACAAGGGCTATTTACATTCCAATTTCCCTACAAACCTGACTATCCTGTAGCACTCCCAGCTGCACCTACGCTGAATTATCACAGCTGCACGCCCTACTCCTGGCACATGCCTGAACTACTCATAGTTATGGGGCTTGCCATAGTCATGGGGCTTGGGTAACCGAATAATTATCGAAGTGATTATCCAATCCAAGAAAGGGCCAGAAGGTTCGTTCCTATAGCCTCATTCTATTCTAGTTAGGGCGCACGCCTCACATGCTGTGAGTCAGGCTAGCTGATCACATTAGATAGAGGCTTCACATGCTACACATGCTACACTTCCATCACATTAGGCAGAGTCTACACGTGATAATCAGATGCAAAAATAAAGCCTACGCCTCGACCTACTCCATCTAAATAAAAGAGAACATTAATGTAGTCTAAACTCAGAGGTTACAAATGTTCAAGCTTAAAAGTGTCTATTGATTATACTAAAAATTTTGTTTCGTGTCCAGTCATTTACGCTCAGCAAAAAAAGTGAATACTCCTGGTACTATTTTTCGTTGAAAGAGAATGTTTATTTTTTATTTTCATCCTACATTTAAGCTTAAAATTTTGACAATGAATGATTTCACTAGAGCGATATAATTCATATTCTGTACTGCAACACTAATGTTTCGTTAATACAAAAGCAATTTCTCCACCGTTAGGTAAAAAAATTCTTGTCAAAACCAATTTGATTTCAATGCATTTTTAAAATTTGTTATCAAGCTCTTCCGTCTACCTTCCTATAAAAATCCAATGATATTATCATTAAATGTCTATCAAACTTTATATCATAAAATACACGAGTCCAACTTCATTCTCAATATATCTTTATTGACCTTTATTTCTTGCGATGCTCGAACAAATGCATGCATATTCAAACACGCGGAAATTAATTGTGATTCCGTTTCTCGAATCACATCGCTGTTTATTTTGGAGTGCACCGCTTTTGTATTATATGATGATACCACATTCAAATGTTGATGAAAAGCTATAGGATTTATCTCTCACACCAGGCGAACATACATGTGTATTCTCTTCTAGCAGTTAGCAGTCTATGTGGGTGCCTCTGTACAATAGTGGAAGTCGCGGAAGGCAGAGGAAGCCTGTCCACTGCTGCAGTCGTCCATTGCCATGTGGAAGAGGGTAGTAGGTCATGGTAGGTTTCCTTTGCCTTCTTCAGGAAATCTTCAGACTGAAAGTATTTTCGCCACGGGGTTCTTACGTATTTCAATACGTGCTAGAGAACGCGTTAGTTGTGCCGATCAAGTGTCATTAGTTAATATGGTTTTCTCTTGCTTTTAACAACTCCTTACGTGGAGTTATCAGACTCCCCCTCATGGGAAAACATTGAATTATGACTGCCGGTGTAAGGTGTATCCTCAGTTACGCTGCGTTGCGCGGGGTCGCACGAATGCGTCATCGATTAAGCCCTCTGAATACAGGGCACACCGGCCCCTTTAAGGTGCAGGGGGCAAGCTTTCCTTCTGGGCCAGTAGCACAAGAGAGCTATTACGAACTCATGATGTCCTTCAAGTGCGTTGCAAACTTTCCTTTGAATCGCTGCATTTTTTTCAGAATGAGAACCTCTCATGTTTTGGCGCAGGAAACATATTCACCAATTTTACACACACTCAAATGGTATAAATTTGTTGTTTTTTCAAATGAAGTGGTCAAATGAAGGAGAATCTCATCAAATGAGAGCTTTTAATTCCACCTTCCAATTAAAAAATTGCATCAGCGCAAGAGCATAGCTTCCTCTGTTGAGAAAATTGAAAAAATATTCGCAAAGTTTAATAACTATATCAACAAGTTTTGCTAAGAATTTACTGAGTCCATTTGTCAACCCAGTTGTTGTACCTAAAATTGTATTGCTACTCAAAAATAATGTGAAATTGTATTTATGGTAATAAAATATTGGTACGAGAAAGAAAATAAAATACCCCTCTTTTAGAAGTGAAATACGCCAGTACAAGGCTTACTACGCGTCGTGCTGGAATTTATATTGATTATCGTTTAGTGAATGATTAGAATTTTGTATGAGCGTCCAATATTTTGGTTAACCTAAAGTTGAACGTAAAATTGAAGACCATATATTATGTGTAATGAGGGATCCTCCAGATCCATGACTTCGATTCAATTTTATTAGCATCAAATGTTGAAGTATTAATTGTCTTATACATGCATATAATAACAGTATTCAAAGAAAAAGTTCTAAAATCTTCCCTTTCAAAGATTTCAAGTTGTGGTGATAAACCAATGGTTAACAGTTTTTCAAAGGGTGGTACATAACATGAATAACTTGAATGACTTGGTTATTGAGCCTGATGAATTACTCATGACAGACCACATGTTAGAAGAACGTTGGGTATCAACATTCATGCATTAACTATCCTACATTGGAGCAAGTTTCAGAGTTATCAGGATTAGACTATCATTATCAATATTTTTTAAACGATCCTAAGTTAGGAAACGCATTTTCTTTGATGAATGTGAGATTAAATAAAATATTGTGTTTATGGAAATTAGGTTATAAACGCATTTATTTGACTTCTTATTCCAGGGTGGCAAGACCTTGAACCCCAACACATACGCGACACGCAAGACGATCGCGCAGGGCATGTTGGACATCGCTCTACTCACAGCCAACGCGTCGCAGCTCCGCTACGTCCTCAACCTGGGCGACAAGCATGAGAACTATGAGCTCATGATAGGCCTCATAGTGACCTCACTGGTGCTACAGGTGAGGTAACGCAAGTCAGAGATCATAATCCCACCTCACTGTGACGTCAGTGGTGGTACAGGTGAGGTAACGAGGTATAGGCGTCATAGTTCTACCACATTTTGACGTCACTGGTGCTGCAGAAGGGGGTTATAGCATTAATGGCTTGATGCCTGTAGTAGAAGGGGAGGGGGAAATTAAAACGTGGGCAATTATTGTTTTCATGCATAATACGTTACAGTTGATTAGAGTGCAGGCTTAAAGTTTTTCATAAATCCTTTCTAAAGTGTGATTCAGAGTAATTCAAAGCAATTGAAGATAATTTAAGGTAATTCAAGGTAATTAAAGTCCCTCTCTATTAAGTCACAACAGATGGAATCATGCAGGAAAATCCCATGCTAATTTCTTCTGATGTCACTGGGCCTCATTTCTCTCTGTGGTCTAGAGAATGAAGTCATTAATGAGTTCCTCCTACCTCCTCCTGTAGTACACATGGATTCATCCAATTCCTGTTGTAAATAACTTGCTTGTGACGCCAGTACAACTAACATTGCCTGCTTAACACTGTATAGATAACGCAATGCGTCACCAGCATTACCTTGTCAACACTAAATAAATAAACGTAATGCATCAGCAACATTTCCTTGGGAATTAATTTTAAAATGATTTGAGTTGTCCTAGCGTGTAGCGACACCGGTGGCTATATTTTCATTGCTCACCTGGAAACAGATACATTCAACTACCCAAGCAACATTCAGCGTGAATATATGCATTGCCTTCAATATAACATTCCTGCAATGTTTAAGTATTAATGCGTAGACTGAGAATAATCATTCCATGAAAAACCATTTTATTTTAAAAATCGAAAACAGTCATAATGAAATGTGTCTAAATTTTAGCAGTTTGTTTATGTATCATAAACTATATAGTAATGCGAATTTTTTGTGCATTTTTATCATATTCATTAACGCTACTGAATAATATTTAAAAAAATCACTTACCTCATAGTTGATGCAGCACATCGTACAAAAAATTAATTAAGTTACGTTATAAACGCAACCAGAACAGAACGCTGTTTTTGAACTGTGCATGATTTCAGTTTAAAATAAATTACCATGTTTAGAGTGTCTCTCTGAACGTTTAGGGAAAGAATGAAACACATGAATTAATTTACTCTTAACCCCGTTTGCGCACTGCTTCAAAAATAGATGAGGGGGAGAATTATTGAACAAAAATACAAATTACTTGTCATCAAATCTCTTTTTTTAGATATTTTTTATGCGTCGCATACATATGTTTAAGACTTTTTATGCGTCACGGATATTATAGACTGTTAACGAAAACTTTTACGAATTTCTGAACAGTGTTTATTTTTCACTTAAAAAGAGAATGTTTTGCTGTCAGAGCTCATGCTTCGTACATATTACATGACGTTTACAAATTGCGAGGTATTGAAGTACAAACTTGAGTAAGAGAATGAGAAAAATAGTAGGAGAGTGAGAAGATGAATAAGATAATGAAAAAATAGTAAGGGAATGAGAAGATGAGTAAAATAATGAGAAAAATAGTAAAGGAGTGAGAAGATGAGTAAGATAATGAGAAAAATAGTAAGAGAGTGAGAAGATGAGTAAAAGAATATTGTATCTGGGCAGTTGCTGGTGGCGGTGCTGAGCTTCTCTCTGAGTCTGTTCCGTGACTGTTGTCTAGATAGACCAGAGTACAGCGCCTCTGCCATATTTCTCAATCAGTTCAACCTCTACGCAGTCTTCGTTGTGACAGTCCTAAACATCATCCTTACTGCTTTTGGAGTTTATCCAGCAAACTATTCTATAAGCCCGCCCCAATTCTAAAGCTGAGGCGCAGATCAATGTGTGCGTGGTGTTCACTATAGCTGTCTTGAACACCTTCTTCCCGTTTTCAAGTTAATTTAACAAACTATTCCACACGTCCATCGTAATTTTAACCTTCACTGTTCTTGTTCTAGGCATCACCATAGGCTGTGAACATCATCCTCTGTTGTAAATATCATCCTATTATGTAAAAATCAACCTATATTGTAAATATCATCCTCACAGCTGAAGATTACGTGACGCAATATTCTTGAACACTTTCTCGTTGTCACTCCAACTGTGGTAACAATAATTAGTACTCTTGATGTTCATGACTGGTTTGTCACCCGTCATTTAAGCCTTTCATACGGACAGAATTGCTCGTGAAATTCTGCTGTTTTAGGTAATCAATATTTCAAACGATGTATGCTTTTTAGCCAGTATTGGATATCATAGTTTATATGGATATTTAATCAATATCCTTCAATAACTTTGATACCAGTATTATAAGCTGCGTGTACTTCAGTGTGAGATTAGACACAGCGAAATGGAGGATCACAGACACATACATACACTTACTTGAATCACTTACTTGCTAGGTACTTATTACAAAATCTTTTTACGGAAATGGCTACAGTATCTTAATGTCTAACTTTATTTGAACTAATAAGCCCAATATGCTTTAGTTATTAATACTGTATACAGAGCCTGACTTGAATACTTCCTAACATGAATGTGCGTCATTTTGGCAATTACAGCCATGTTGTCATCAAAAAGAGACCTCAGCTAACGTGCAGCTTACACTTCCCTTTCAAAATAAGGGCATTCATATGCACGACTTGTTCAGAATTCAATATCGCACACAAATGCATCGTATTGCCATGATAATACATCAGCGTTTTCTGTTTCACGCTGAAATTTGTTTTTGAATGCAGTATATCTAAATCAATATGTTAATCTAACAACCCTCCAAAATTCTGTACTTCCTTTCCTCTAGCAATGCTGAACCAATTTGCTTACGCAACTACATTGACATCCGAGTATTCAAAGCTACGTTTGTTCTAGTCGTACTGAGCCAATCTACTGATATAACTGCCCATTAACCGAGCTGTATCTGCTCTTGTAGGGGCTGCTCTTCTTCGTTACTGCAGGGCTTGCCGTAACGAACATCAACGACCAAAAGTTGCAATCGAGGGCAGAGATTATGAGTATTGTGTCAGCAGGATTCAGTTTTCTCACTATGGCGAATGATGCCATTAAGTTGGGTCTAGGAAGCGCATACCCGTTCACAGCTAGGACCAATAAATAATACTGGTGGTCACCTGTCCTCGCTCTGTTCCTGTGGAATTCCCAAGCGGTGAACAAACTCTTACTGTGACATCGCTTGTTTCTTAATGCCGTTCTTCGGAAGGATTTGGTGAAGCTGGCTGACTTGGACTTTCAGAATAACTATGCGTATCCAAACCACGACAATTGGCTCACGATGTGTGTACTTGCTGCAGGTGCTGGCCGGCATTTTGATACTGATCATTGGAGCTCTGAACATCAACAAACTTGAGTACCAGACGGGAGCGAGCATCTTAAACAACATCATTTCGGCCATGATGTTCGTAATCACTTTGGTAAACATTATTCTCAATGCGTTCGGCTTAAATCACCAACCAATTTCTGTTCAATCGTCACCTTAGATTTTAAACTTAGAGGAATTTTAGCGACTTTATTTCTTACTACAATGTTTGATAAAGCTGCTTCTGCAATTACGGTGTCAAACAAATGATAATTACTAATAATTTTTCATGTTTTTACGCACTAGAGGTTGTAAAAAAATTTCACTAGTGAGCCAGATTGCTTTATTTGTATAGCATTTTTATCTTACACCAATGTTATGGACCTCAGTCTGAGTGTTGTACGTAGGTTTTCAGCCTGTATTTTATCTACAAGTATCAAGTGTGAGATAATTCAACCACGTAGTAATCAAATTTAGCTTATACAAGTTTTCTTGTCTATAATAGTAATAGTTAGCAATTCCAATTCATTTTTTTACCCCTTCGAGTTGGTGTGAAGAATATTGAATATTTTATCGTGGTGTTTTGTACACGGTCGATCAAGTGAGACTTCTTTTGAACTTCTAGGCTGCCGAGTCATGCAATTTTAAATACTCTTACAAAATGTTGATATCTTTTTGGTAGATAAAGACAGAAGAACTTCGTTGCACCCCTATATCAAGGCTGAACATGCCTAATGCTCTTGACGTATGGGTAACCTCCATCAAATGAACTTGAGCTTGATTCACTAGTTTCATAACTAACATTTTAAATCCATATACGTATGTATTGAAGATATTTTCTACGAAGTAGAACTTATTTCAAGCATGTAATGTAATTAAGCTTTATAAATTATAATTACCTGTAGCTTGTTATCATCGATTGAAGAGTAATACCTCACTTGACTCCAACCGTAGTCCCAAACATAGTTCGAATGCAACCAACCAAACTCTCGTAATTATCTTCCACCCTAGTTAACCCACTGTTGCTCTGGTAACTTGATACAAGCGTCATCAGGGCACAATGTATGCTGTTCAACCCATTCATATAAATAAATACAACTTCTAGTAAATAACGTAGAAGTGACAGCACGGTATTTTTAGCGTGAAAAATTAGACGGTCATACACGCAAAGTGACCACAACGCTTTACTGTTGTCTTTAAATCTCTGGATTTTGAACTTTCATCATACGTGTCTTTTCTTTGGATCCTTTTCAAATTCAACTACTTATCGGTTTCTTTTTCTTAAATTTGTTTTAGCAGTTCATGCATCGTTTTGTAATTATATTTCACAGTTCAGTTATATGTAAATCATTGATGGATGTGTCTAAACTAGCTCATTCAAAAACTGTTTACAAGTCCGTGCACATGGACCTTATTAGTCAAAATATGAATGAGATAGAAACAAAGTGTATAATAATTTTGTTGTGGGTTATGTCTTAACTCTTATACTACCAACTTTGTAATGCGAGCTAAGCACTCAAGGTATACAATGCTACTAACTGTACAATATTATTATAAGTCTTGTACTACCAACACAACATTATGTATCCCTTAATTTATGAGTTGAATTTTTTCAGTATTTTCCTAGGTTAATGAATGGTTATGGTAGAGTATTGGCAAATCAAACTTATTTTTCTGATTTTTTATCTCCTGTTAACTCAATTATTTGATCATTTAAAAATGGTATTGTTAGAAGGTATGAACTTGGTTGAGTGAACTGCTAGAATGTGGTACTGCATAACTACATTGTAAGATATTTCAGATGTTCACACAATGCCAGTAGGAACTTGTATTAAATTTAATACTAGAGTTGCTAATCTAAAAAAATCTGTACGTTTTTTGAGTGTTCCCTCTAGTTCATGGTTTCTGTAACTTGGGTACAAGAGTACGTGTTGCGTACAGGGTTAGATATTTGTACAAACTTCCTGGTTATGTAGATGTAATTGCCTCCTCATTGCTATGGATTCTCTGTTCAGCATAAATAATTTACAAGTTTTGAATATGAGTGGAGATTTTCATGAAAATAAGACAATTTTTTGTGAACTGATGTGTACTAATTACTAGAAATGAATGCCGTTGAATACTCAGTACGGTCAATTACTTTACTCCGAAGTTCTTTAATGTTTTCATTTGGGATTCTTCCCCTGCAACATCATTACTTTTTTATGCATTCTGTTTCTTCAGTATTTCAATTTAGAGGTACATGTTCTTTAAAATAAATATGGGTGCACAAATAAACTCGTTTGGAAAAGTTGAAATGAAAGGAAACTTGATGTTAGAGTATTTCATTCATTTTCCTATACTCTCTAACGCATGCATTGTTTTCCGTATTTATAAGATGCAATCATAGCACTAATGCGTAATCATGAGATATGGTGTACAATCATAGCACTATGGCGTAATCTTGAAGTAGGGTGTACAATCATAGCATTAGGGCGTAATCTTAAGGTATGGTGTACAATCATATAGCGCTATGGCGTAATCTTAAGGTAGGGTGTACAATCATAGCACTAGGACGTAATCCTAAGATAGAGTGTACACAGAACTGCTCCTCTCTACTGTTCCTCCCTCCTCAAGTGCTCTTTTTCACTGTGATATCTCCGCGACTCTTCACAATTTTGCATCTTCACAGAGTTAAGTTTCAGTTTTCAATAAAACAATGAGGGCATAAAGCATAAATATAGTCAAATTCATGTCAGAGATATGGGTGTTTGTCCTTAAACTTAATTCAATCGTAAAATAATGTATGGTTTCACAAAGACTTGTGTTCTTCGATTTAGTTGTACACTAACGTGTTGTTCCATTTTAAATTATACACAATCTGTAACTTACACATTCTGATTTCTATAGGGCACTCGAAGTCATCAATATATTTTCTTGTTAATACAGGAACTTGAATTTTTTCCAAGTTATGGGTTTCTGCCTAGCATGGACTATTGATGTGACTTTCAAAATTACGAAAAGGCTCCAAAAATCTGTATGACACAATCTTGAATGCAATGCTTAACATATTGTTAAATTTGTGTCACTTTTCAGCTGAACTAAAATTGTGTGTGGCGACAGAATCGCTAAATGAAAGATATGAATCGTATAACTTTTGATGAATTCTCCAAGTTTGGTCGACTCTCGCCCGAATTACGTCTGTGTGATTCAGAACACCAACCACTGCGATGGTTCAACTGCAAACCTTGTGTCACGCCCAGTTTAATTTCATTGCCTTATTAACAAGACCCATAGCACATTTCGTGAAATTTTAGTTGATGATACATTTATGGATGAAAATTACAGTTAGTTAAGGTACGATGTTGGGTTTGGCATGTGTCGACAAGCAGACAGGCATGAGCAGCTGACGAGCTTTCCCTCCGTCGTGGGCTGAGCATTGAAAATAAAGGAATTTATTGTTCCGATTTGCAAAATTTTGTAACCTCAAGTCTCTGTCGAGTGATCTCATTTCGAATTATTGCATACTCACTTCAAAATTTACACGTGCGTTTACTCAATAATCGACTTATATCAGCAAACTTGTGCCCTGAAAACTTAATATTGATAACTTGTGCATTTAGCAAACATTTGTTCATGTCTCTCAACTCTGGTTATTTGTGTTTCATTTGTGATTAGAAAATCAGTTAAATAGTTCTCATTATTGTATTTCAACTGAGCATACATATATAAAACGTACATCAAATTCATTAAAGAAAAATTAAAAATTAGATGTGAATTAAATCAGACCTCAATGTCTATCTAACGGTGGGAACAGTACATTGCCGTATAGCGTACGGAAATTAAAGTGTATACAAAACTTTGCGTTAACGCAGCGGGGAAATCAGACTGGGTATTGGCATGTGACTTAAGGCATTCCGAATCTACTGGTAGCAGCTTCATATGCAGTATTAGGTAACAGAATATTAACTTTGTATCGAAATAACAATGGCACATGATCTTCGGGATGTTCTCTATGTGGTTGTTTTCTATCGTAAAATTTTGATGTTCATGGTAATCAAGTGACTTATGTTACTTACATTATGTATCTCATGTGATATAAGATATTGATTTAACCCTTTGCGGACGCTATTTAGTTTTTCAGATATATGAAGATAAAAGAACATTCGTTTTCGAATATCTATTTTTAATTAAAATGCCAAAAGTGACCTGATTTTGTATGTTTGCGATAATCAAATTTCTACTCCGGAATGTCTTCTCCTTTATTCTTCAATTCATAACTAACACTTAATTCCCTGTCGTCACAAAGTTCTGTGACTTGTATTCGATTCTTCCCTCGGTCTGCCCTCAAGTCTACCCTTCTCACTTCGAGGGGAGTAGGTCACTCGAAAGTGTCGAATAATTAAGAAGCAGAATTCAGTCATGTCGCAGAATTGCCTGACAATCATTGTACATATCTTAGGGTTAAGGTTAGCATAATTTCAACAATATACCTTATAAGGAGCAAGACGTGCTGAGTGATTAATTCATTATAAGGAAATATGTTAATTTTATGACAACTTTTCAAGATGAACTAACTAGTTGTAGTTCAGCTAAAACGTGTAAGAAGCAATAGGAATTTTATCGCAAACCACCTTAGTTTAGGAGCTCTGAGACTCACAGATTGCTACATGAATAATTGTATTGAAATCACACTATTTCGTAGGCACCTATATTGTAGATTTTATCTTTATCAATTTATTGGCTGCATTTATATAGTGAAGCTATTCAGCATAGTTAAGACGTATGATTAGGAAACTGTATCTAAGATGCACGAACCCTACATCAATTTTTGATCCATTACATCATTAAAAAATTAATTTCCTCGCCTTGCATCAAAAGAGGCAAGTCGTTGTGCCAATGTTCTACACCTGCAGTTTTTTCGAGTCGTTTAGGAGCAAAACTGTCATATATGAATTTAGCATCAAACCTTTCAGAAATTATCTTCAGAGCTTCGTTATGAGCTTTAATTTTTAGTTAAAACTGCATTACAATGAAACAGTGAGCCCGTAGTGTGCATAAATGCAATGGAATACCCTGAATTTATTAGATAAAATTTTCGGCACTAACACATTTATAAAAGTCCATCGGGTTTCATGGAATATCCTTCGTGCATCGATTGAATTATTTGTTTGAGTTCCTACTTCGTGTTTCATATCCTTCTTTCGTGTCTTAAACCCGGGTCTCACGGTCTACAGTTCCCTCATGGGAAGAGAAATTGGCAACACAAAAAAATGTTTGAAGTTGTATAAAACAGGAATTATTAGAGTTACAATTTTTTCCACAAGAGACAACATAGAAAACTAAAGGGTCATGCATTTTCAATTCGAAAGTTTAATATGAGGCTGATTTCGCAGCAGCTGTGGGTACTGTAACTTTAAATCTAAGATCAAGTAAAATTATTGACTTTGGATACCATTAGAAACACAAGTGCACGTCCAGCTCTGGTGCATGAGTAGTGTATATGCTTTGTTTTTATCAATAATCTTAAATCAATAAACTTCACTAACGTTCTCTAAACCGGGCGATGTTTTCAAGACGGGAAACTTAAGGCCCCTGCGGTTACTGTCCAAAGCTTCCATATCTCAGCCCCTAACACGGAGTGGTATGTCATCATCTGGCTTTTTCCCTACGTTAAAAGGTTGTCTTTGTCATGCGATTGTGAGTTTTTTTAAAAAGTGTATTCGTAGCCATCTTACTCCAGTCGTCTCGAGTACACGATGCGTCTACACGAGAGCTTTAAGCCCTTCAGGACACGGGGACAACAGCCCCTACTAGACTTCGAGCACAAATTTGTCTTGAGTGAAGCTGAAGAGGGTGTGAGACCATCGAAAAGACAATAAACAATGTTATGAGTAACTTTGTATTATGATTAAATTGTATTCGGTCAATGAAATCTGACGCATAAATGTGCATTTCTAATACGTGCATTTGGCAGCACGTTCATTGAAGCGTCACAGGTAACTTGAATTTGAATTATGAATGACTTAAAATTTATGTTTTTATTTTCTTTAGGAAGATAGATTTTACACTACGTTATGACGTAACTTGTAAATGAAGTAAATTATTATGATGAAAAATTTACAAAAGCCTTACATGTTCAATAATTCTTCCTGTTTTTATGAGTGAGTACAGGCGCATCCTGAAGTTGACAACGCAAGATCAAGAGCACATAATAGTAATTAAGATGCATTAAACTTCAATGAGAGCCCTTAAGAATGCATTTAACGTCAATAGTTTAAAGATGCTGTAGTAGCAGTACATGATGTATTATTGATATAGCCTTCTCATCTCTGTAATACCTGGTAATTTGCGTGTCAGTAGTGTTTGCTAGAACCTGATGAAAATTTACTCGTTCGTGCAGTCTTGAAAATAAGTAAACTATAAATGAAGTGTCGTTTCATTTGATTTTAATCAAACTCATTGTTGCTTCGGTGTTCAGTCTCGTAAGTTTGGCTCCTGAGTTGTACATATAGCCAGAAAAGTGTACAAGAGCTTCGGTAGAGCGCGAGCAATTACCATAAATAAGTGGTGAAGTGTCCTCCACTCCGAGATTTAGATCAATTAGTCAACTATCAATGCATATACGAGAGGGAAGCATATATATTTCAATCCTTTAAAACAAATCAAGCATTGTGGATAGCGTGCTTGTATCAATCATGATACAACATAAGAGCAGCATGATAACGCGCTTGTGTCAGTCATGATACAACATAACAGCATCATAAACACAGTGTCAACCCAGCGCGTGTTGCTGAAATTCTGAGTTTGATTAGCATTGCAATACTTGATTCTCTGTTTCGTTCCTGATCGATGACATGGTGCAAAAAATAGCATTTCTGTTTCATCCACTTTTTAAATAAGGATGGAAAGTGACAAATCAAGATTGCATTTTCACCTATTAGTTTATATATTCTTCTTCTGTAGGATGCATGTGATAAAGTCAATACATGACGCTTTTTAATCGTCTTCATCATAACATTAAAAACACTGCAGAATGCAGTTGCTCGAGTGAAACTAATCAGCAACAAAACGTTTGATTTTTCAAACAATGTGTTATTCTCAGTAGATGGAAAAAGGCATTTGCCAAAAACTATAATCTTTATTAACACTACATTAAAAAAAATCAGCTACGAATTAGATAGATGTTAAAGTGAGTACATTGTTAATAATTATGTTTAAGAAATTTCTAAACCTTGAAATCTACTTAAATCAATTATTTCAGTGTTGTTCAAATTACGAGGAATGATTAGAATATATTCTGGCAGCCGGCGAAAGAAGCCAGTTATTGCACGACGTTCAACAGCGATGAATTTCAATTGGTGTCACACCACTCAAATAAAGAAAACAAATAATAAAAAGCTGTTCATTTGATAAAAACATCACTATTTTAAGTACCAAAAATAGTCCTCACTCTCGCCTCAGCTGCTAGAGTTCGGTCTGTCGTGCATTGCTGCTATCTCTGTCACGCATTCACAATGAGTGTCAGAGGATTTTAAAACAAATTGCATATTAATGTCTGTTTATCTATATGAGTTGTAATAACAAAGCCTACGAAGACGTAGTCTTTTTTCTCATTAACTATTCCAGTCTACACACTAATACGATACGAGATGCGTGAACCTTGTTTGGAGAAGGCTCTGTTGGGACCGGCATAGGGACAACATAGAAAATAGTCGTTCAGCAGGGTTAATATTTTTATACTATCAAGTGGACTCTAAGGATACAACACACACACACACACACACACAGCTAAGAATCTTCACCTAACTTCTAAGTTTACAACCTTTGGGTTCTCCGCGTGTGAATCCGTCGATCCTGCACTACTTGCACGTTGTCGGCTTTATGACATCCTCTCTCCTGCCAGCACGGCCAAAACACCGACAAGTCACATTATTTCAACTAACAGACACTTCAAAACAAAGGCACACTTTGATGCAACTCAATGCCAAAGATAATCGGCTCAATGTAATTTACAATCTTACGAGAGCTATTCAACAGCACAGAAAGCTTTTTCCTGTCTGCATTCGTTTCATTGAGTGGGATCTTAAAGTGATCACTCTCATACACCACTCTTCAGTCCGAACCCTCAGACAGCTCTTATCTCCGAGCAGACATTGAATATCTTTATCTTTTATCTAACTCGGAGTTAACGTCTGAGGGAGTAAGGGACCGTCGAGGAACCCAATAGGAGAAACGGCAAATTTCACCCTTCAAGAGCCAATCCCCGGGCTTTTTCAAAGGGACGTCATTCTGTACTTAACTCTTAGAAGACAACAACACACCTGGCAGTCCTGCTCTCGTCTCGTTAGCACTCATTTCAACGCAGATGATCTAGTCTCAAGACGTTTACTCTTGTTTCATTGGATTCCATCAGATTTCATCAGATCTCGTCGCTTCGTTGCTCTGATTGCCTCGTTATCAAGTCATCTCGTTGCCTCGTCGTTTCGCCGTCTCTGTCTTCATACTCAAACTCTTTATACTCAAACTCTTAGCCCTCACTCTGGCTTCTCATTCTCACCCTTGGTCTTCATTAAAAGTGCTGAGACGATTAATTGAAGAGTACTGATCATACTACTCGAGATTTTAACTCTAGATCTTAATTCTATATCATCACTTTTAGTTTTCAATCTCTCTTACTCGTGGACAATGGATGTCTTCTCTCCACCTGCTGCCCTACGGACCAATAAAGAAACAAAAGCTGAGTCCCCGTGTTATCATTGAATTCCCCAACTAGAGGTGCACTAGACGACCCCCATGACCTTACCTTCCGATAAATTGTTGCGTGTCGTATAATTTTAAACTTGAGTCTGGACAACAACCAAAAATACCTAATAAAACAATATTTATTTCCAATCAAGTACACAGTACATAGACATTTAGTACATTGGTTTTTCAAATTCTTAAGGTTAACATTCTTAGAGTAAGGGTGATGAGCTCCATGCGACGATCCTGGGACGTGTCCATGGGCTGGTAGTTGAGGGCTTACCGATAAGTGCGAGCTCACTGCGTGAAACGAGAAACAGCTCGTATTCATTGCCGGGTTTCGAACCCGCAGTCTTTCTGCACAAGCAGAGACCCGATACAGAACACGGGCCGCAGACCACTCGACTACGGTGGCTGTCTCGTTAACACTGGTCACTCCAGATTTGTTCGTCATTCAAAACATAACACTGATAACCACTCACAGTACCAGAGTGATAATCCCAAACGAAACCAGTTAAACAATAAAGGCAACCCCGCATGATCCAAAATGTGACATCACAATCTCAGGTTTTGTCTCTCCTGTGCGATAAAGCTCAATAATAGCTGTACGTTTATCACTCATTATATCAAAATTAGCTAAAAAGTACTAAATTTTTAACTAAACCTACAATATAAACCGTTGATTAACATATATGAACTATAAACTACTGAGAAAACAGATTCGAACAATATTTAAATTGATTTTAAAAATTGATCTCCCTTAATTAAGATTCAATACAGAGAAGAGGAGCAGTCCCTGGGAGCACCATTAATAATATTAAGATTTCTTCAATCAAACTTTTAAATTTAATGTACATGTCATGTGTCATTGAACCAAAGTTTCATTCTTTTTTCCTTCATTGGCACGAGTTAGAAAACATCTCATTACTTTGTTAGGGTAATTATTAGCACCCCTTCAAATACTGTCCTACCCTAAATTTCAATTTGTAAACATTAACTTATTACCAGCGCGCAGAATTCAAAATATGATTGCGTAATTTACAGCTGTTTTAGCCAGTGTGTGTTGTCGTTACAATGTTAGCAACTGGTGGTGACTGCATTAAATTGTGGGATTTAAACGATTTTAAACTTCAACAAATATTTCCTTCTAAACTAGGTGAGAATTTAGGACTAACTGAACCTGTATATGTATGTTATTTTTATACTTTTGGCGGACAACTTGCTTGTGAGACCTTTCTTGTTGAGACTATTTAAAAAGGCCTTTAAGGATGAATTATTTAGAAAGTTTCATTGAGTATTTTAGTTTTCAACTTTTAAAGAGAAACATATACTGTTCACATTTATAAATAAAGAATATTTAGGGAAGATTCCAAAATGAAGGTATGCTTGTTTACAATAGTGAATGAATAATATTTTACTTCTAATAACATGAAGCAATTGAGTGAAAGTAATGTTTCCTGCAGTGTGTAGAGTGTGGTAGATTAAAATGATTAGTGGTAGAAAAGAGATGATATACAATATATTTTGGATATACTTTTAGATTTACCCTTCTATGTTTGTGTTCTATTTATTATATGAATTCTGAACTTTGTCATTATATTCTAAAATAAAGTTTGCTAAAATTAGCAAATAATAATAATAATAAGATCCTTCTTTTCAATCAGAGGCATGTAAAAATTTTCAACTTCTTAGTTGAAACTTCTCTGAACTTAAAACAGTGATTCTTAACCTTGTTGGAGGTACTGAACCCCACCAGTTTCATATGCGCGTTCACTGAAACCTTCTTAATTGAAAAATTAAATTATTTATCAAATTCAACACGTAGGTATAGATTTTACTGGTGCCCAAAATGAACTGTGCATCAACATCATTGTGTTCAAAGAACAAAATCATCAAAACATGATTTTCACACAAAAACAATAACATAATAAGGAATATTTGCTGCAAATCAATGACTTCTGCTGCTGGCTTTCAGAGACCATGGCTCTGCGTGGCTTCACCTTGGGAAGTGCCACTCTCATGTCATTTTTGCAACAAAGTCTGTTCCTTTTCTTTTTTTTATGTCCATAATCCTTGAAAAAGATTTGTCACAAAGATGTGTAACAAATGCTATGAAAATCTGTACAGCTTTCTTAGCAATAAGAGGGTATGTTACCATTTATTGACACCAAAACATTGAAAGTGTTATTGTTCTGAAGAGTTGCTGTTGAACCCAGCTCTGCTGAATTTCAATGATTTCATCGAGTTATTCATCATTGGCATCTGTTGTTTCAACACTAAATGTGAACGGCTGTCTCACCCATGCCGTACATATATGACTCTTGTAGTGAACTACCCGTCGACAGACTTTGCAAGCCCATCTAAGTGCATGGCAATTGCTTGCTTCAGTTCCGCGGGTATAGAAATGTCTGCGATTCCAGATACATCTTCGATCTTACTTATACAGTCGTCGAGCCGGGGAAAGTTTTAGAAGTTATTGTTCTCTGTTCGTCATTTCCATAACGGTAGCTTTTTTGGAAAAGTTTTCAGGTTTTCCTCTGCTTTGATGATGATGACTCCACTGCCCTGCATCTTTTGATTGACATGATTGAGAGCTGCAAAGATATCAGCCAAGTACACTAAATTGAGAATGAACTCAGAATTTTTTGAAGCAATCGGTATTACAATGTTGGTGCTCTTACAAAAACAGGGCTAATTACACACGCACGGCAAAAGCACGACCTGTTCCCGAAATAATCGCCGAATGTTAGAATGGTACAGAAGTACCTCGAATTCAGAGCCCATTTCTTTACACAGCTTGCTGAAGATGCGTTGCCTCAATGCACTGGTTTGCACATAGTTCACACATTCCACTACAATTTTTAATACTTCTGCCAGTTTTGGCGGCAAGGTTTTTGTTGCCAACGCATGCCTGTACAGGATACAATACGTAACAATGTGTGGTGCATCAGCTTTCACTACCGCACCAAAACCAGGCTTTCTTCCCAGCATGACTGGAGCTCCATCTGAACAAACTGCAGAAACCATATCCCTCGAAAGACTGTTATCTTTGAAAAAGTTATCCACAAGTTTCTGCACATTGGCTGCCTTAGTTGTTGTTGTAAGAGGCTTATGAAATGAAAAATCTTCCGTCATTACGTCATCTTTCACATAGCGCACGAATACAGTAAGCTGGCTTAGATTGGAAATGTCTGTGGTCTCGTCGAGTTGGAGGCTAAATTTTGCCTTGTTTGAAATCAGATCTGCAACTACTTGAGCCAAGATGTCTTTGCTCATGTCCTCTATTCTGTCGCTGATGGTGTCATTTGAAAAAAGAATTTGCGATAACTCTTTCAGCCTCTTTCTCAGCATGATATTCGCCATCTTCAACACAGCTGGTTTTACCAGTGTTTCACCAATGGTGTGTGTGGTTTGCCCTACTTTGCGATCAGGTAAGCAACTTCATACGATGCTGTGAGGATCGGTTTGTTGATGGGTACAAAGCCGAGAACAGGCAGAGTAGCCTTTTCATTGAATCTGGCTCTCTTCACCTTGAATTCAGCGAGCATTTTCTTCTTGTATTTTCCATATCCATGCAGCTTAGGGAAGTGTTCTGTTAATTTTGCCGGTGCTAGACTCGAATTACTCAACTTGACATTGCAAATCAAGCAGTTAGGACGCTGACTCCCATCAGGTTCCGTCATACATGTGAATCCATATTGTACATATTCATCCGACCACCTTCTTTTTTTGCTCGACATAGTAAGTATGAAGGGATTAAAATATTAAGAAAGAAATCACAAGACGTACCATCACGAGTTACGAATCGACTACTGAACGCACCAAATTCCCTGCAGCACAGATTGGCCAAACGATGTAGTGTGATCACCTGCAGCCAATAATGGCCAAGCGGGCCATGTCATCACGAATCATACGAGTTGGATGTGTGTATTGAACCCATGGGATTAACTCACCGAACCCCTGGGGTTCGATCGAACCCAGATTAAGAACCACTGACTTAGAAGATGGATGAAATAGAAATGGGAATGTAAATGACCTGAACAAAGAAATGGCAAAAACGTATGCCACAGCAGAGCAGATAATTGGGAAGGTAAAGTGTAGAAGATTTACTCTAAAAGATAAGCGGCTTATGAGAGAGAATAAGGAGGAATGAATGAGAAGGAAGATTTTGAATAAAAAACACCAAATTCAAAAATTCTGTGAGATATATGATTGTAAAAGTTGAATGGCAAGATGCATGGGATGAATACAAAGCTTAGCAAAAGAAGGTAAAAAAGAATGATATATAAGGCTAGAGTGAAATATGAGACATAAAGTTGAAAATCTCAGAAACAAGGGTCCAGGTGGAATTACAGAGTGGTATAATTTCATACAAGGCAATAACAGAAGTAATGAAATACAAATCTATAAATTAATAGTTGATGGATGCAAAGTGAGTGATGAGAGATAAATAGTGAAAGGAGTTGTAGACTTTTGGGAAGACATTGGTGGAATGAATGAGTCATTGATATATGAACTACCAATAGCTCTTCTGATTGGGGAATATGATTTTAAAATAGAAGATGAAATTATGTGTGTGGAGATTGAATCTTTTTTAAAAAAGGTTAAAAATGGGAAGACAAGTGGCCTTGATGAAATTCCATATGAGTTCTGTAAGTATAGTGGTAGGAGTATAATTGAAATGTTGAGATGTTTGTTTGATGGCATATGGAGGAGTGAAAAAGTCCCAGATGAGTGGAACATATGTAATGTAGTCTTATTGCATAAGGGTGGGCACATAAGAGTGTGAAACAACTAAATAATTATAGACCTATTGGTATGCCTCACACAGTAAGATTTTTTGTGGAATCTTACATGAAAGGATGAAAAATGTGGTAGAAGAACAAGGAGTAATGGGGGAAGAACAGAATGGTTTTTGATAATAATAATATGTTATGGTAAGTTTGTGGTGTGGTTCAAATAATAGAAAGAAAGAGGAAGGAAAATAAAAATGTCTCCCTTGCATTTTTGGATACTGAAAAGGCATATGATAGAGTAAACCTTAGGAGGTTGCTAGACATGCTAGGAAAAGTTGGCTTTAGTGAGAAGATGGTGAATATCATAAAAAGTTTGTATGAGAATTCATGTGCAGTACACCAGCTGGGAGATTTAGTGATGGGACAGGTGAGGTTTTTAAGGAGAGTGAGACAGGGTTGTACCTTGTCTCCCTTACTGTTTGGCCTATACACAGAAGAATTAGCTGTCCACCTGAGAATGAGTGGTTTTGGACTGAAAATGTGTAGAGTTACACCAGCCTTCTTTACTATAATATTCTCATCAGCCTTGAAGTTCTGCTAGTTTGGGGAGAGTTAGAGCTGTGCCTACTAACAAGTGTATCTTGCATACTAATGTTAGTCAATAATTGATATCAGAATCAAATATTTTGCTTTACTCAAATATAAGAGCAGGAAAGGAAAAGAGGAAAATGTTTACCTATTTAATTTTTGTAAAGTTAAGTTTTATAAAACAAAGAGCATCTATAATTAATATACTTTCTATAGTTGTGTAAGAGTATAAATTATATTCTTTGCAAATTATACATCATGCAGATGCTCACATCTGTTTCAAACTAGGAGCACCTGTGTAATTATACAAATATATATATATATATATATATAGCAACTTCAATTTGACTGATGGTTTTTTCAGGGTCATCAGTACAGAGCCTGTCATGGAGCAACAATGGTGGATGTCTTGGCAGTTTCTCGAGTGGCAGCACAGAAGTGTCCTTGAGGGCAATCAGAGACTCTTCTTCACTTGAGCTGCCTCCCATCAAAGCTGTGTGTTCTTATTCTCTCTCAAGGAACTTAACATTAAAATACAAGATGCATCTGTACTATGCTCATGCATGGGGATGAGTAGACTGCTGGTACAATTGGCCAAAAATGAGTTTGATGTTATATTAGCATAGACTTGTAGTCAAGCAGTATCATTTTATGGCATTCTCAAAAATCTCAGCACATATAAGAACTTGAGAAGCTATTTTCTACTAAAATCATGCAGGTACACTTTCAAAATAAAGGATTTAATAGTTTATCTGGAACAATCATCTTTTTATTTGTTTAAAATTTGTTATCATTCTGTTGATGTTATGGTAAGGAAATGTAATGTTGAAAGATTTGAGTTAATTAACAGTTAATTTGAGTACATACTCATAATGCTTTTATACTGATTTTTCAGTTGTCTATGGTTTCATTGCATTAAAGTTTCAAAACCATTGAATAAAACAAGAGTAAATCAGTTATTCAGGATGCTCAGGGGAGCATCATTTACAGACCTACACTCTTCATTGCACAATTATTCAATGTTCACTTTCCAGTTGCATGTAAACCAGTCTAACTGAGCATAATTTTGAGAAAAATTCTTGGTATCAGTTAAGTGTAGAATAATATTGAATGTAATATAGGTTGATTTTCTGACTTTTTCTGAGCCCTCATATAACTCGGTCACCTTACACAACCAACATCATGTTTCAAGCTGCTGTATTCTTCCACTGTTGAATACCAATTCTAACATGGGCCTGATTAGTAAACAATTGTGCTACTGCAAAAAAAAGCAAAATATTGGTTATGAAAGTCTTTGTAGGTTTACCTGCGTAGTTATGTAAATCGTTCATTATAAGAGTGTATTTTCCTATTATTTGTCTAATTACAGCTTACCATATTTCATCTAATTTTAGCGTGGTTATGGGTTGTGCAGAGCAGTAGTGTGCGTGCCGTAGACCACGCCCACAAGGCTGCCTGCTACTTGGCTGTGGCCGAGTCGTCAGGCCGTGTTGTTGTGTGGGATGCCAAGCAACTCACATCCAAGAAGTCATTCCAGGTTTGTTATTCATATGTATTTTTTTATCTTCTGGGTGTCATATACTGGGTGTTACAGATAAATCCGACACTTGAATGATGGAAGCCTGAGCTACGCTAAGATCGCTGCTGACATGGGCTGTCACAAGTCAACGATCTGCCGAACGATCAAAAAGAACATACATTGGTTACTCCTCTTACGGTGTCTCACCGCATGCTCATCACAGATGCCTGTACGGAGTTGAGGAAGGTAAAGCCAGCGGTGTTGGGCAACGTGCTCAAGCACGGGTCCGCTGGGATGCTCAGGTTCTTGTCTGATGAAAAGAATTTTGACCAGGACCAGGTGAGCAACGGGCAGAACGACAGGTGGATCTGCAAAGACGTCGAAGATGTTCCCGTCATAAAGCGAAGTTTCCCTCCTCCGTTATGCTCCTTAATCATCTCCAGTGAGGGACATGTCATGCCACGGCACTTATTTCAAAAGGCCTGAGAATCGCCACCGAGATCTACCAGGAAGTGCTGGAGAGAGTGGTGAAACCCTGGATGGACGAGATCGCCGTAGGACGCCCCTACGTCTTCCAGCAGGACTCCGCTTCTGCACACAAGGCCAAAACGACCCAAGCGTGGCTGTTAAACAATGTTCCTCACTATTACTCGCCACTCTTGTGGCTGCCCTCTTCACCAGACTGCAACCCTGTTGACTATTTCTTCTGGGGCGTGATCGAGGCCAAGACCAAAAAACACGCTCGCAACACAATCGACTCTCTGAGGGCTACCAACATGGAGGCATTCATCTCCATAGACAAGGACATAACCGCCAAAGCGTGTGGCTCATTTTGTGCCCACCTTGAAATGGTTGTCGCTGCTGGAGACAGTTACATTGAAAAATAATGTAGTATGCGACTAAAATTGTTGTTAAATAAAATTTCGGGTATCTGCATATACAACTTCCGTTTTTATTCCCCATTTCTTTTTTTTTTGTCAAGTGTCGGATTTATCTGCAACACCCTGTACATATATGAACGTGTGTCTTAGAATGAGCACATTAGGCTTTCTACAATAAAGTGCATTGTTATTATTTTTATGGTAAGTATATATTGTTCAAGGGATGGGAATTTAAATTAATTATGAAGGTGGTAATTTTTCTTTATTAAAATAAAGCCTAAGTCTGATAACAAATAATGTGTGTTTTTGATTTGCTCCTTATTCCAGGCTTAAATCATTCTAGTCTGGCGTTAGAGAGAGTGATTTTTATAGTGCTTAATTGAAAGTTACATATATCCGTTTTTGACCTAATCATAATTTTTTTGATAACATAACCTGTAATATTTCAATAGATTTTCTCAATGCTGTCACTCAAAGACATAGCTTAAATTTTTCATAATCATCATTCATGCATGAGACTCTATTCAAAGATGAATCTTATGAGAATATTAATGTGTATTCTTAGAAAGGAGGCTGTAATTAGTTGGATCTGTAGTTGAAGGGAGAGGCCCTCACGGACGTAGCGTTCAGTCCGAGCGACTCACACCTGGCTGTGGGTAGTGAGTCTGGCAACGTGCATCTTCTCTCTCTGACCAGCAACACTGTTACGGGACCCCACCGCATCACCAAAGAGCAGGCAAGATCTTCTGTTCGTGTCTTACTTTATTAGTATTGGGAGCTTGTGATCCTGATTAGGTTCACAAACTGTAAATTGAATTGAGAGATTACAGCAGTACCTCGGTTAACAACCACAGTCCGTTCCCGAAAACTGGTTGTTAACTGAAACGTTCGTTGACTGAATCAATTTTTGAGGGCTATATTATGCAAATAAAGTATTAAAATAACACAAAAACACGGATGCAACACAATAAAAACAGGCCACGTGCAACCGCAACAACATCTTGTGCTCGACTGATGTTGGGGTGCCGCGTGAGTTCTTTGTCTTGCTGTTCGTTATCCGAAAATTTGTTCGTTATCCGGGATAAATTTTTAGCGAAATTGTTGGTCGTTAAATGGTTTGTTAGTTGTCCTAGGCGTTCGTTAACCAAGGTTCTACTGTATTTATCTGTTAACAACCAAGTCTGTGTTCTAAGTTATTAACTACTCATGGGGAAAAAAACTGGTGTATAGCAAACAGGCTTATGTTTATACTTGGTGACTGGTTGCTTTTTTGAAGCTAAGTAGGAATCTGTATTGTTTCAGGTCCTGGATAAGGAGATAGGTTGATGGTTTCACTTTCTTAAGTTAAGAAATTGATGAAATTGTTCTGATTTTCCATATGTAAATATCTCACTACAAAATATGCAGGACTAGTTGCACTAGTCAGTAGTAAGCATTATTTTAGCTAGGTTGGATAAATATTTCCTGTCACTAACTGCAGTTACGTCACTGCTCACTGTGTGACGAGCCATTTCACTGAGATCACAGGTCTACCACATGCTGTATGTATTATCTGCTATGTCACAGCTTGTGGGGCTTGTCTGATATGCACAACCCCTGTGGCATGGCGTGTATGCACAGCCCTGTTGCATGGCTGGTATGCACAGCCTGTGTGTTACGCTCATCAATGCAACACACACTTGACAGGGCGGTGTGCAGCAACTGCGGTACAGCAACGTGCGGCGTGGTGTGTTGGGTGTTGCCTGTTGGAGCGGGGCCGTCTGCTACCTGGACTGCAACACAGGCAAGCTGTCACGCCTCTTGCAGGCACACGCCGCCCCGTGCTCCGCCCTGGCCTTCTCTCCCATCAACGAGCTGCTCCTCGTCTCGGCCGGATATGACAAAAAGATAATCTTCTACAACGTCAACTCGCTCAAGTAAGCCGTCGATGTTATTGTCCCTAACAGAATGTTCATCTGTTGTGTCAGAGTGTGCAGTTATTCCGTCACGAGGATCCGTCACGCGGCCATAATATTTATTTATTCTTCATTTTAAATTATCTGAACCCATCTTACTTTAAACGAAGAGCTATTTCTATGCAAATTTTGATAGTGTCCTAAATTTTGGTATCATAAAATCAAATACCAGGATAATTATTAAATACAATAGTATCTTACTGCCTTGGTTCATACTGCACTTGCGCTTATCCAGCTGTTTTGCTCGTGTTGAAGCAATTTATTATGGCCTCTGATTAGTGAGGTGAAGACAACATGGCGAATAATAGAGTATTTTGGTATGCAACGCACCAGGCTTCAACCCAGTAATGTATCTTCTTCAATTAATTATTGCGTACGGTTTTCCACGAGCACTGTTTCTTCAAGGTTCTCTATGTATAGTACTCCAATGTGGTAAACTACCCATTTGGAGTGGAAGGTTTCCTGTTCTTTTTTCTTATCCTTTCTGTTAATATGTATTTGAGGACTATCATTCTGTTGTTGTACGCCATTTTTGTTGTAGTACACCATTATTTTGTTGTACACCATTCTGTTGTACACCATCATTCTGTTGTACACCTTTTTTGTTGTTGTACATCATTTGGGTAGGCAGTGCTGAGTCTCAGATTTCACTTTTGTGCTTTGAATAATTAGCGTGCACCCATCACTGTAATTCCATATGCACATCACCCCTGCAGTCCCACATACACCACACCCCTGCAGTCCCACATACACCACACCCCTGCAGTCCCACATACACCACACCCCTGCA